>APFE030629623.1:177229-257820 GCA_000404065.3 Pinus taeda
TTATTTATTATTTATTATTAAAGGGAGGGATATTACACCAATACTTGTAATGTAACAATGCCAAAATCAATTTAACAAGTAATCTATGAAATAACCTAAGCATACAAGCATAGTAAGAGGAACATTTGCTACTAGGGTTGGGCCCTAACCCAAGAGCTTCAGCCCTCTGAGTCAACTCAGTGATGGATCAAAGGAATGCTCATCTTCATTAACATATCAAAAAATATATAACATTGTTTTGTCACAATCCTTTAACTCAGAAGTGCTTAGTTATATTGCATAAAAAATCCAAATCTTAATGAGGCTCTATGCCTTCTTATTTATACACTTAAATTTCCAACAATTTCCTTAATTGTAGGGAGGCTTGGCTCCCAATTTTAAGATAAACTAGTTCTTAACTATCACTGGCTTGGCTTCCAATGATCCTCATGACTCGGCTACTTCAAACTACGAGCTAGTGTGATTTGATTGAGGGATCTTCGAAAGAGTGATGACTTAATGAGGAAAATCCATCTCCTATAATCTCTCCTTCTTGTATCATTTGTGTTCCTGCACCTTAATTAGCCATAAGTTTTCATAATTTTCTCACAAAAACCTGCAATCAATGCACATTAGACCACTAGACATAACATCTTAGTTTTACTCATCTCATTAAGAAAAATATAATTAAAACATGTAAGGAATTATGAGAAGAGTTCATGTTAGTAAGCTTGGAGGTGTATTAAAGTCCATATATTTACCCAATGATGAGCCTCATCACCCTCCATCTTGTCAAAAGAAGGCTGATCATTTGGTCATCAAATCAAATGCTAAACTAGAGGTTGTTGGGGCGTATCCATAGAAGGGAGGAGTGGATTGACCGATGCTTGTCGTCATTAATATGGAGTTAAGTGAAGAGGTGCTCAGAGATGAAAATTCCCATGTTGTTCCAACTCCAACAGGTAAGTGGCTTTCCCCCTTTTCGGTTATTTTAGGGTTTGTTTGTGTATTGAGGTTAATGGAAGGTCTCCTTGCTTCTAGTTTGTGGGGTTTATTAAAGTAGGTGTACATGTTAGTAGGGCGCAATTGTCAATGGATGGTCATGATTCCAATCCTATAAAATCATTTCAAACACTCATGAAAGAAAATCCAAACACATGAAGTCATCTGAAACTCACTTACATTTACATAATCATGTGTAGACATTTGTCGCCCAATCCCAAGGCAAAGATGTGCATGTCACGGAGACACACCAAGCCCTACACATTGATCTTACCAACACATACGTCTGAATAACAACTATATATGCACATAGAGTTCTGCATATTATTCATACTTATTCCATTAACATATAAAATCTCTTCATATGGACCCCACAACCTCCTATATAAAAGTTCTCACAATGAGTTTTACTTCTTCTTTAGGGAATGCAAAGGCAAGCTAATGAGGTTTTAGTTTTCAACCCCCATCGAGGAAAGGTAATTTGGAGAGAACCCTAGATCACTAGGACCACTATAAGTGAAATCACAATCATGTTAACTACAAAATTGAAAATAATAAGCCACAAATGCAGAACTCCCAAGCCATGATGTGAATGTGGGTGTTTAATAAACATAGGGTAATGTTTTAACCCTGAACTTTGCCAGCCGAAAATCAAAATCATTGTGAGTACAATTAGAACTACACAAAAATTAACATATACATAAAAACAAATTAGCATACATATCACATTGACATCTTTATGAACTAAAAACATGCACCCTTAAAGCTCTATATGTTGGTAAGAACTTAAAAATGAACCATACACACACACACAAAACTTTGCTATCAAACAAACACACCCATATCTAAAGAAACATGCAACTATATAGATTTTTTCATGTTGGAAAACTTCTACTCATGCCTACAATGACATAAAACGTTTTGCATATTTTCCACTCTATCAACCTATAAACACCTCTCCAAAAATACATCAGACTATCTATATTCACACCAACCCACAACTCCACATATTTATTATTCCACACCCCTAATTATAGGCGTAGATGAGATCTCTACATTTTTACTATATTGACATCTAGACCAACACCAAAAGATGCACACAGAACTATACATGTTCACCATGATTTGTAGATGGAATTATCCTTAGGGATGTGATTCAATATATTCACTTAGGGTTGATTTATTTGATTAACACTCACTTTGGGGAGCTTCAAGGAACTTGGATATTTAAGAAGTCTATTATGCATATGTTTATCTTTAGGTAAAGTGTTATTTTCTCAGAAATTATGAACTTGCATTGACAACTACATATTTTCATACACTGGTTTCTGGTCGGTAGAAGATGGTCTAAACATCTTACAGGGTAGAAATCACGGGAGCTAAACACACTGGCCGAGACCTGGGGTGAACCCTAATATTCACTTATAGGCATCATCGTGACTGCCTAACTGACAACAAGCATTAGAAGGGGGTCAATGTGATTGTTTCTCAACATATCACGTTGATTGGTGCGAATGTTAGTGAAATAAACATACTGAGTGAGAATGCAAAGAAAAAAATAAAAATTTTCAAAAGTTGGGACCAGACTTGCTATTATGAATTTTAAACCCATAGTAGTAAGTTACGCAAATCAAACAGAACTAAAGGGAAATGGAAAAACTAGAAAAGTTCACATAAAACCATGAAATTCCAAGCAAACAAACAAAAGGATTGGATCCCTAGTGGAGTTGCCAATTTGTAGTGAAGTAAAATTATAAGTGCAGAAACAAACAATTCCTCTAGCCCAATAGTGGGTCTAGCCACTAATAAGACATTCTATGGAAGACTTCCTTAGGTTAGAACCAATTAAGAGAACCTACCTCTTAGTACGCTTATCCTGTTTCATGATGGCCTTGCTTGCTCGCTTTAGTTATCTCCCATTTCCTTCTTCGAGTGCCTTAAACAAGTAAACAACATCAAACAACAACCGTGATAATAGAAAAATTGTAATTAAACCTACTTAACGAGTCAAGAAGCGTTAAGCCATAAACATGTGAGATGAAACATTATGTATGAAATCAATCAATAGTTGCATATATATTAAATCAAGAAGAGATTACAACCATTGCCTTGACATTGTTGTTCTCCTTCAACAAAACCAAGTTCCCACACACTTTCGTTAGCATTCCAAGATGGCCTCAACAATGATAGTTTTAAGGCTCTTCCCTTTAGTCTTCACACTAAACCAAATTCACACTTGTTATTCACTCCAAACTTAATTAGCACTAGCACATTTTGTTTGATATGGACATATTTATAAAAATATTTTCCTAACTTTTTTTTATACAACATTCTTTTTGTCCATATCCTATATTAACATTTTGTAAATACACTTTCATTTTTTGTCTAATTTATTCTAACTTATCAAAACCAAAAAATGCTACAACACTTCCGAAGCTCAACTATATTGGGATGAGAAAAAAAGTATGTTTTCTCCTGGTAAATAGCTTAATTTAACATTTTCCTTCATATGTTTTTCTTTGTTTTATGGATCAAAATAGAGGAAACAACAGTAGAAGTTGGGTAAAATCAATTAGTAACAAATTAGATATTTGGGCTTGGAAAACTGACTTTCACTATCTTTGTAAGAAGGGACGCGGATTAGATGATAGTTGTTCAATTGACAGGACAACAATAACTAGTAAAGGAAAAGAGACAATGTTCTGAGCATGGAAGAAAGCAAAAGACTAGGAGGACCAATGTTGTTTTATGATGAAATCATATTAAGTATTGCAAAATCCTTAGGATCTCCTGATCCCGAGGATTCACTTTTATCTATTTTCTTTTCTAAATGTTATATAAAGCCGTAAGGCGAGCTGAACATCTAGTTTAGGAATTCGCAGATTGTAACTATTCTTTTTGGACATATAATGCTTTCATCTCGGTGATGTTGTAACTCTGTTATTGATTTTAATGAAGAAGATTGTGTTTAATTCATAATCATATTTTGAGTATCTAACAGCGGGGACTTCTAGAGACTTGAGGCTCATTCAATAGAAGATATACTGCTCCAAATGTGTTATAATTATTTTTGTTTATTCTTCACTGCTTACTTTTATTAGTTTACAAAGTTAGTATCATTCTGATTACTATTAGGATTGATGATTCTGATTTGTGTTGTTGTTCAATCAAGAAAAATGTATGTTTTTTGTGTTGGGACGAGAAAAATGTATGTTTTCTCCTTGTAAACAGTGTAATTTAGCATTTGTCTTCATATTTTATCTTCGTTTTATGGATAAAAATAGAGGAAACAATAACAAAAGTTGTGTAAAATTGATTAGTAACAAATTAGATAAATTTGGGCATAGAAAATTGATTTTCACTATCTTTGTATGTAGGGATGTGGATTAGACGATAGTTATTCAATCGATAAGACAACAACATCCAATAAAGGGACAGAGACAACATCTTGAGCACAGAAGAAGGCAGAAGACTAGGAGGACCAATGCTATCTTATGATGAAATCATATTGAGTATTGCAAAATCCTCAGGTTCCCTTGATACTAAGGATTCACTATTATCTATTTACTTTTCTAAATGTTATATAAAGCCATAATGTGAGCTGAACAACTAGTTTACGAATTCACAGATTGTAACTATTCTTTTTGGACATATAATACTTTTATCTCGGTGATGTTGTAACTATGTTACTTATTTTAATGAAGAAGACTATGTTTAATGCATAATCCTATTCTAAGTATCTAACTACAAGGACTTCTGGAGACTTTGGGCCCAGTCAATAGAATATCTATTGCTCCAACTGTGTTATAATTATTTCTATTTATTCTTCACTATTTATTATTATTAGTTTTAAAAGTTAGTATCATTCTGGTTACTGTGAGGATTGATGATTCTGATTTGCATTGTTCTTTAGTCAAGATTCTAGATTTAGTTGTGTGATTATGTATGTGTGATGATATGTATTCAAGTGGTTATGTTATATGCATAATGCTCTTTCTCGAATTGGTTATGTTCATTTCATCTTTAAAAGTTAGTATCATTCTGGTTACTGTGAGGATTGATTATTCTGATTTGCATTGTTGTTCAGTCAATATTCTAGATTTAGCTGTGTGATTATATATGCGTGATGCTATGTATTGAAGTGGTTATGTTATATGCATGATGCTCTTTTTTGAATTGGTTATGTTTATTTCAGCTTGTTGTTCATTCTAAGGTAACACTATCATAGATTTAAAAGCTAGAGTGATTGCTTTCCATGAGATGTTATATGGTTATTTGTTATTCAATTATAATAGCTTTCCTTCATGTTAAATGAGTAAGTTTCGATACAAGTTAGATTTTTAAGTGTGATTCTTTCCATTTGCATTTTGATTGAGCTGCTTGCAGAATAGTTTAAGTAGCTTTGAAATTGTGTTATGAATTCCTTTCAGAAGTGTTTGGATTGAATTTAGATAAATAGACATTAGAAATTGCAACAGTTTCAACATAGATTGACCTTTGAATTCACTTCATATATAGTGCTGACACTCTTGAAATAAAAAGACTTGCCATGGGTTGATAATGAATGTATGTATTAAGATTGCTTGTAATAAAACATCTTAGTGTACCAAAATTTTGGCATTGTTGCCAGGGAGAGTGTTTCAAAGTGATTTCCTTTTATCTTGCTATAAGAGAATTGGATTTTAAAAATAAGAGGTAAGAACCTACATGACCAACAAGTAAAGCACTTACTCATCAGCTTGCTTTTCAGCAAAAGCATAGAGGTTCAATAGAAATAGTTTTTTTATGAATGACTAGGAATAGAAAGATAGAAAACGATCAGAACCACCCACCTAAATCCACAAAACCCAAGGGATCAGCGAGTCTTGGGAGAACAAATTTTATAGATGAAATCGTAAGAAAAGTAGAGTCTCAGGTATTAGTAGGATTCCGAACTATCACTGGAAAAATCCCTACTGTAATCCCTCAGGTAGCAGACTCACCATCTCTAGCCTACGCTGAGATTCATAGCCAAGTTGGAGGATCTTAAGAGAGTTTTCAAGTGTAATAGATCTGACCTGAAATATATGAAATGATGCCAATATACCTAATAAATTTAAACAAACACAAAATAGATAGAAATTTTTATTTATTGATCAAACCCCTAAGGTAGGGCAACACCATACAATCAATCCTTAAGGAAGGAGGACACTCCATAAGCCATATGCTTGTCCATACAATATTACTTCACATCTTTCAATGGGGAGTCTCTAGCCTCTATATATGATTCATACATACAATACCATGGGTCATTACCATGGTTCTCTCAATACCATATATCTACTACCATGGGCTTATCACATTATTGCTAACTACTTGTGGTCCCTTACATGATGTGGGTTAACCAATTTATTTATTAACTATGGCCTATCCCATTATTACAGTATTCCCTTGGGTACCTCCCTTTTAACCCCATAATATCCCCCTAGTTATACTACATTCCACCCCTAAAACATGTTTCGTCCTCAAAATATAAGAAGAACACATATAATAAAATCTACTTAAAAAAAAGTAGTCCACTGGTACCATACATGTGCATCTAGCCATCCAAGAGAAAGGTGAACCCTCAATCCAATTGATGCCTCGCTTACTTGAGATGGAAGTTGAACCTGGTGGCTCTTTTGTATTGATGTGTTGTGGGTGGATCATTGCTCCTCTCTATATGTCATGCAGGGGTTGTTGTCCTTGTTGTTGATTTGTTCCCATCTTGTACGGTTTTTTCGTACTAGGTGATGTGAGTGGTGATATGCTGAAGTTTTAACTAGTGGTGTATCTTTCTTTAGTTCACCACCTAATTGAGCCCGATTGGTATGTTGTGGTGCTTGTTGTTGTTTCTTATCTTCTAGTATTACTTCAACAACTGATTCCTCATCTGATGTGTCCATACCTACAACATCTTCTGCTTCAGCCTTCTTGGAATCCACCTAGTTATCGATGGAAATATCTTGTAATGTAATTTTCTTCTTTTTTATACCAGAGCTTCAGGAATTTCTTCTACACATTAATATTGATAGTACTCACAGATTCCATCCAAGGATATCCCAAAATAGCATCTTCATTATCCATATTTGAAGCATAAAAATTCGAATGCAATACATACTTATCCATAGAAATCTTCAAATCTTTATAAACTTGAACATCCTCATTATCAACCTCCGTGTGTTCTCTGTGTTTTGCTGGAACTTGCAATTTTTTTGCCAAATTAACATTTATAAGATTTTGCTTGCAACTAGGATTTATAGAAACAATGATCTTCTCTTTCTGAATACATCCATGGAGCTGCAATAAGGAGATACCAGTAGAAAATAACCCTTTAGGTTTCTTGGCTTCCTCCTTTCCTACAAAAATAAAATCGTTGCTAGGTTTTTTGGTTTCCTTCTCTCCAGTATGAGACCATTTGTCCAAAAATAGTTTTTCAATTTCATCAGCATGACATAACTTCATAATCTCACTATTAAGTGAATTCCACCATATAGCAGCCTCATCTTTCAAATAATACCCTATTTTGTCCTTCCAATACCCTAGGAAGTCAACCTTCTGATCTTGTATAAATTTTTCAATAGTTGCCCCATCATTTTTTCCTGTAAAAAACATATCGCTGGAAGCCATGAAGAGGTTTCTGAAAAACAAAAATCACTTGGAAAAAATTTAAAATGGCCACAGATTAGTCAATATTGCTCAGAATCATTATTATGACCTATTTTCGGAAATGGAATGACCATTCTACATCTTCTGATGTGATAGAAATCCTAATCTAGGTAGCTTGGAATTTTAGATTCACACTGCAACTGTCCCATCATCACAAAAATTTGGAAAAAAAAAAAAGCTAATTTTAAATCCACGATATCTCCCTCATCCAGACCCCGATTCATCTGTTTTTTTTTAAATTGGGTATTTTTTCAAGAGGATCTCAGATCTGTAATTTTTTTCTAAAAATTACCCACAAAAATGACAAAAATTAACTAGAGATCAGTCATCCACGAATTTTCATCAAAACATTTATACAACACAACTGATTTTTAAATCTGTAATATCTCCCTCATCCGAACTGTGATTAAAAATATTTGTTTTTTAAATTTTGTATTTTTTCACAAATAACCTAAATATGCAATTATATTCTACAAATTTTGCACCAGAACATACATATATGATCTCAAAATCGCCGCCCAAAAAATTCCTACAAAAAAAAACTCTCTACTTTGCCCAAGAAAGTGCTTTGATACCACTTGTAATAGATCAAGCCTATAAAAATATGATAAAGAAAATATACCCAAGAAATAACAAGAAAGAAATATATGAACTTCAGATCTTTATTAATATCAAACCCTTAAGGTAAGGAACACCATACAATGACTCCTTAAGGATGGAGAACACTCCACAAGCCATATGCTTGTCTATACAATATTCCTTCACATCTCTCAATGGGGAGTATCTAGCCTCTATATATGATTCATACATACAATACCATGGGTCATTACCATGGTTCTCTTAATACCATATATCTAATACCATGGGTTTATCACATTCTTGATAACTACTTGTGGTTCCTTACATGATGCGGGTTAACCACTTTATTTATTAACCATGGCCCATCACATTATTACAATACTTCCTTGGGTAGCTTGCTTTGTACTCCATAATATCCCCCCTAAGTATGGGGTACAGAGGGAGGTACCTAAGGGAATAATGTAATAATGGGATGGGCCATAGTTAATTGGTAATCCCATCGTATTAGATATATGGTATTGAGAGAACCATGTTAATGACCGATGATATTGTATGTATGAGGCCTAAAAAGAGGCTATAGACTCCCCATTGAGAGATGTCAAGGAATGTTATATGAACAAGCATATGTCTTGTGGAGCGTTCTCCTTCCATAAGGAGTGATTGTATGGCGTTGCCCTACCTCAATGGTTTTGATTAATAAAGTGAAGCATTTCTATATCCAGATATTGTTATTTCTGGCATATTTCTATTCTCTTATATTTATATGTTAGATATATTACATCAGGTTACAACAAATTTACATTTTTATCCTCTACAAGAGGGAAAATCGTGCAACTTAAAAGAATGAGAGGGAGAAACTAGTGGAACTTCTAAGGCAAGACCTCAGCTGTTTGAACAAGGATCTCTTGTGATTCCAGATCTAGGCAGTGTTGCATAACCAACTCGGGTTGTAATCCTCTGCTTACTCAAATAGCACCCCCTTAAATTCCTTAAGGATATTGGCACATTTTTTTACCAAATGGAAAATATGCAACCTCAGGGTCAGATCTTGACATTGGAATACTCCATAGTTGACCAAGTGGCCAATGCCCCAATAAAAGTTATTCCCTTACAAAGCATCCCAAATTTTCATGGAATTATCATGGAGGATACAGATGCCTTCTTATTCGAGTTTGATGTCCTCCGTAGAGGATATGACTATACCACTAACCCTCAAAACTAAAATTGTCCCCTTATACTCTGAAAGGAGCATCTTTGAGGTGGTTCATGGGTCTAGGTGGACATAATATTAACTCTTTGGATGACATGAAAACCTCTTTTCTCACAAGATACTAGGACTTCTGCAAGACTAGTGAATTGAAAGATGAAATCTTTAAGATGGTTACAAAGGATAATGAAACTCTATAAGAATATGTCGAACAGTTTCACTATAACTTCTAGAGATCCCCTCACACCACTTTATCAAAAGAAGTCTTGAGAGCTATCTTAATCAAGGGAATGAAATAAGAATGGATAGAAACTCTAAATTTGATGGGGAAAGGAGATATTTCTCAAGAATATTATGATGAAATTTTTCGCTTATCTATCAAGTGTTCATGAGGTAGCACATGAATGGGGTCAGGAGGTCGAGATCCTATAACCAGAGGAAGCAAACCACACAGTGGAGGTGTAAAAGGAATGAAAATCGGTAACCTCCTGGAAGACTTCAAGACAGAAATCCTAGGAACCCTCACAACGTAGCTGGACATCCTGCAGGCTAAACAAAAACAAGATTTAACATAATAGAATTTGGCCATTTTCTGCCCACACTATCAGAAGAAGCACAACGAATGGGAGTGTCCATTGGACATGCCCCAGACATACGCCATCTGCACCAAGGATCACACGACTGAACAATGTCCATCTGTGGTGAAGTAAAATTATAAGTGCAGACACAAACAATTCCTCTAGCCTAATAGTAGGTCTAGCTAATAACAAGACATTCTATGGAAGTTTTCCTTAGGTTAGAACCAATTAAGAGGGCTTACCTCTTAGTATGCTTATCCCGTTTGGTGATGGACTTGCTTGCTCGCTCTAGCTATCTCTCATTTCTTTCTTTGAACACATGAAACAAGTAAACAACAACAAACAACAACCATGATAATAGACAAATTGTAATTAAACCTACTCAACAAGTCAAGAAGCATTACGCCATAAACATGTGAGATGATACATTATGTAGGAAATCAATCAATAGTTACATATATATTAAAATCAATAAGAGATTACAACCGTTATCTTGATGTTGTTGTTCTCCTATGACAAACCAAGTTCCCACACACTTCCATTAGCATTCCATTATGGCCTCAACAATGATAGTTTTAAGGCTCTTCCCTTTAGTCTTCACACTAAATAAAATTCACATTTCTCCCTCACACACAAATAGAGAGCTATAACTATGAATAGCTTGTTGTTCCCTCCAAACTTAATTAGCACTAGCACACCAACATTAACACTAGCTTGTGCTTGGGAAAGAGGGAGGTTTATGTAGCACGAATGGATGGGAGATGGTTCCTCTTCTCATGGGATAAGGTCTTATCTCTTGAGGTAGTTCCATACTTATAGGGGAAAAGATCCTAAATTGACATCCTCGACTCCATCCGGTCCAACCGTCTACCAGACTTCCGTTACGAAGCTTCTAGAGTTGGAAGCTTCGACTCCTTGTTTAAAAAACATTCGAAAAGAGGATCGACGTGACTGAAACAAAGCTTAGTCATTCTAGTCAGCACTAGGGACAATTTTAATCCCTACATATCGGTTCGAGGAAGACAAGGGTCATTAGCATTGGTCTTGTAAACTAGGAAAAACAGAAGATTTTTGGGAAATGATGCAAAAGGGAATTGTTCTGCTAATGAAGAGGGACATCATGGGAGTTTCTTCATGAAGGGAAAGCATGTAGGGTTCACTGCAGAGGTCCTTTAGGATCAAGGAATGGGGAGTATAGGGACAATGACAAAATTCTATGTAACAAATGTGTCGTGAAGCGTGAAAGCCGAACTAGAGTGAGAGATGAAATTATTTATGAATTAGTATGGAGAACCAGAATTTGTCATCGGAAAAACTACAAGCAAGTACAAATACATATACATAACTGAAATTTTTGTCAAATAAAACATGAATCATTGTATGGATGCAGCTTTCCAGAGAATGATCATGTAAATGGATCCAAGCATGGGCGCAACCATACGATAAAGAGGATCATACAGAAACCAAGGTATGGTCATAACCATCCAATAATGAGAAGGATCACATATGATAATTCATTGTATGGTCACAACCATCCATCTGAGAGAGACATGTACATCAACATAATCATGTCACATCACCTTGCAACCTGCACTTTTGTAATCTGAGCCCATTTTCTTGCGCTCCAACATGACTCGATCAAAGTACAAATTCTAACATGTGAATAGATGTGTTGACATCGAACGTGCTGGAAAATCTCTTGATTACCAGCTGATGATGTGAAATATTAATAAGCATGAGATAAACCACCAATAATGACAATGGTCTTCAAGGTACTATTAGCACAATTCATAGAATGTGAATAAGGTAACTATAGTCGAACACCTGTGAAATCACCCAATCGAAAGCCAATGATGTGAACTTGTCATCAAGTGTGAAGAACTTATCATTAGGCCATGCAAGCTCTAAGGTACTGGAAGGGAGTCACTCGATTAACTTTTTAGATAATGAGCTGAAGTCGACGGGAAGTGACCATGTCGAAGGAGCACCATAATGTATCCCACATCATCAACACGAGACAAAAGGATGCAAAATTGTTTTGGATGATACAAAGAATCAGGGGTAAGTGTAACTACAGAAGGACAATTCTTGAACATATCTGTGACACGACTAGAAGTTTGGCAGCGTTTGGATCCATAGGATCAGTGGTCATGATAATGTGGTAGAGATCAAATGGAAATCAAAAATGAATGGCCCAACCTAGGAAGGTCAACGATAAAAGGAGGATACCCCATCTCGACACAAAGTAGAGAATGTCATCTTGAAGAGTGAGCTACCAATAGAACTGATTAGATTTCCAAATTTTCCCCACCATTCTTGGCAGGTACCCTAATTATTTTTTAATTGCAAGCTTGAAGGGATAGCATATGCTTGCACTGTAAGTTCATCCTTCAGACGAATCCGACCTAATAAGTTTAACGAGCCCTAGGAAGGAGAAGCTCATATTTGTCATGGCGACAAATCTGATGTCGTTTAATATTTTAACGAGTTTGACAAAGGTGTAACTTGGTATCTTTTTCATGTTTAGAGAGTTTGAAAAAGACATGGAAAAGAAAACTCCACATGGTGCCTTTTCGTATATTTGTGTCTCTCGAGCTCAAAAATGTAGAAAATGATAGTTGAGAGAATCGCTTGACCATTTCAGTCAAGGAGTAACTTTTTCTTGAATAGTTCGTCCCAACCTGAAAACGGGGTAAATGTATACTCGGAGCATGAAGTTTCACATCCATTAACAAGTTCAAAATGACAAGGGCTCGACTATATTTTTGTGTTTAAAGGGTCAGAAAAGAGCTTGAAAGCGAACTCCCCCATTTTATTCTCTTTTACGAGTCAAAAGGGAAAAACTCAACAATCTTTTCATTTGAGTTTTACGAGTAGAGAAAAGAATTAAAACATGAATCGACATCATCATCGAACATCCATCAGCTATTTCTGCACAAAAAGGCTAAAGTGCATTATCTAATTCTTGAGGGAAAATAGGTCAAAACTACTTAAAAACCCTAATATTTCATGAAAAACTGAATAAAAGGTGGGAAATTAATTTTTTTTTACCATTTACCATTTTACCTTTCCGTGAAAAACTTTTCACCCACTTTTGCCCTAATTTTTATAGAGCAGATTGCAGGAGATCTAGGAGGTCATTTGCCGAGCTGCCAACTGCAGGTAAGAGCCAAGACCCTAAGCTCCATTTCCATAGTGTTTATTCCTGTTTTCCTTGATTTTTTGGATTTCTAAGGGAGGTTTTGGAAAAATAAATTTCCCCCAGTTAGTGTGAGTTCTGGGCATGCAATTGCGCTGACCTATGGTAATTAAAATTCCCAATCATGTCGTCAACGCAATTGTTTTTAAAACAGGCGCGTCGATGCTATGAACAAGGAAAAAACAATTTTCCTCTAAAAACCATTATTTGAATCCAAATTTTACTTGCCAAAAATTATTATTAACTTGAATACATGGTTTTTTTAGGAAAGAATGAGTGAAAATGGTAGACTAGAAAGAACATGAGCAGGGAGATGTGGTCACCTAGGCATTTAATGATCCCAATTGCCTGAATGCTTTGAGGAACTGTGGGCTCCTCAAGTTCTTTCTCACATCAGGGATGCGGGCTCAACCTGAGCTAGTTCGATATATGATTAGTATTTGGGACATAAAGCAGGAAATATTCATCATTGGTGACTAGGAGCTGGGGTTAGAAACTTCAGACTTATATTTCATCACAGGATTTTCCCAGTGTGGTGAAGTAAAATTATAAGTGTGGACACAAGCAAATTCCTCTAGCCCGATAATGGGTCTAGCCAGACTGATACATTCTATGGAAGATTTTCTTAGGTTAGAACCATTTAAGAGGGCATACCTCTTATTACACTTATCCCATTTTATGATGTCCTTGCTTGCTCACTTGAGCTATCTCTCGCTTCCTTCTTCAAGCACCTAAAACAAGCAAACAACAACCGTGATAATAGACAAATTGTAATTTAACCCACTTAACATGTCAAGAAACATTAAGCCATGAATATGTAAAATGAAAAATCATATAGGAAATCAATCCATAGTTGCATATATATTGAATCAATAAGAGATTACAACCATTGCCTTGATGTTGTTGTTCTCCTCCGACAAAACAAGGTTCCCACACACATATGCTAGCATTCCATGATGGCCACAACAATGATAGCTTTAAGTCTCTTCCCTTTAGGCTTCGCACTAAACCAAATTCACACTTCTCTCTCACACAACTAGAGAGCTACAACTATGAATAGCTTGCTCTTTACTGCAAACTTAATTAGCACTAGCACACCAACATTAACACTCCAACACTAACAGTAGCTTGTGCTTGGGAAGAAGGGAGGTTTATAAAATATGAATGGATGGAATATGGATCCTATTCTCATGGGATAAAACCTTATCCCTTGAGGTAGTTCCATCATTATAGGGTAAAGTAGCCCAAACTAACATCCTCAACCCCATCCAACCAAACCATTTACCGAACTTCAGTTATGAAGCTTCTAGAGCTGGACTCTTTGGCTCTTAATTTAAAAAACTTTCCATGATAGAACTGGCATGAATAGAACACAGCTCAGTCACTCTGGTCAGTGCTAGGGACAATTCTAATCTCTGCACATTGGCATGGGCAAGATAAGGGCCATTAACACCAATCTTGTAAACTTGGCTTTATAGAAGTTTTCGGGGAAATCGTGCAAAAGGGAATTGATCTACACATGAAGAGGGACACAATGGGGGTTTGTTGATGAAGGGAAAGCATGTAGGGTTCACTGTAGAGGTCATACAGGATCAAGGAATGGGGAGTATAGGGAAAATGACAAAATTTTGTGTAACAAGTGCCCCATAAAGTGTGAAGGCCGAACTAGAGTGACAGATGAAATGCTTTATGAATCAGTGTGGGGAACCATAGTCTGCCATTAGAAAACCTGCAAGCAAGTACGGATACATATATACAACTAAGAACTCTATAAAATGATACATGAATCATGGCATGGATGCAACCATTTAGAGAATGATCATGTAACTCGATCCAGGTATGGGTGCAACCATCCTTCAAAGAGGATCATAATAAAACCAAGATATGGTCGCAGTCACCCAATAATGAGAAGGATCAGATATGATAACTCATGGTATGGTCACAACCATCCATATGAAAGAGACATGTATATCAACATAATCATGTCACATGACTTCTCAACCTGGGCTTTTTTGATCTCATCCCATGGTCTTGCGCTCCAACACGACCCGATAAATGTACAAATTCTAACATGTGAATAGATGTGTTGATGTTGAACATGATAGAAAGTTTCTTGATTACCAGTAAATAATGTAAATTGTTAACAAGTGCAAGAGAAACCACCAATAATGACAATGGTCCTCAAGGTACTATCAACACAATCCATGGAATGTGAATAGAGGAACTGAAGTCAGACACCCGTGAAATCACTTGATTGAAAGCCAATGATGTGAACTTGTTGTCGAGTGCAAAGAGCTTTCCATTAGGGCATGCAAACTCTAAGGTACTAGAAGGGAGTCTCTCGGTCTACTTCCTAGATAATGAGTTGAAGTCGATGAGAAACGACTGTGTCAAAGGAGGGCCATAATGTTTCCCACATTATCGACACGAGACGAAAGGATGAAAAATGATTTTGGATGATATAGAGAATCAGAGGTAAATGTAACTCTAGAAGGATAACTCTTGAACATATCTCATGATGACGTGGTAGAGATCAGACGGAAGGAAAAAATGGATGGCCCAACCCAAGAATACAAAGGAGGATATCCCAACCCGACATGAAGCAGAAAGTATCATATTCAAGAGTGAGTTGTCGACACAACTGATTAGATTTCCAATTTTCCCCCCACCATTTCTAGCGGTTACCCCAAATATTTTTTAATCGCAAGCTTGAAGTGGATAGAATATGCTTGCACTGTAAGTTTATCCTTCGGAGGAATCCGACCTAGTAAGTTTAATGAGCCCTAAGAAGGAGAAGCTCATGTTCGTCTTGGTGATGAATTAATGTTGTTTGATATTTTAACGAGTCTGACAAAGGTGTAACTCGGTATCTTTTTCATGTTTAGAGAGTTTGAGAAAAACATGTAAAATAAAACTCCACATGGTCACTTTTCATACATTTGTCTCTCTCGAGCTCGAAAAGGTAGAAAATGATACTTGAGAGAACCGCTTGAACATTTCAGTCAAGAATACCTTTTTCATAAATAGTGCCTCCCAGTCTGAAAAAGGGGTAAACTTATACTAGATGCATGATGTTTCACATCTGTTAATGAGTTTGAAACGACAAGGGCTTGACCATCTTTTCACTTTTAAAGGGTTAGGAAAGAGCTTGAAAGAGGAACCTCCATTTTATTCTCTTTTATTAGTCAAAAGGGAAAAATACTCAGAAATATTTTCATATGAGCTTAACAAGTGAAGAAAAGAGTTGAAATGTGACTTGTCATCATCGTTGAACACCCATCAAATGTCACTACGCAAAAAGGTAAAGTGTATTATCTAGTTCTTGAGACAAAGTAGGTTAAAATATTTACAAAAACTTGATATTTTCATGAAAAAATGAATAAAAAGGATAAAATTAAATATATTTTTATCATTTACCATTTTAACTTTTTCACTCTGGGAGGTCATTGGCTGAGATGCCAGTTACAGGTAAGAACCAAAGCCCTGAGCTCCATTATCATGTCCTTTTTTCCTATTTTTAACCATTTATCCTTTTTTTTTAGGGGGTTTTGCAAAAAAAAAATATTCACCCTCACTCGGCGTGACTTCTGGGTATGAAATCGCGCCAGGTGAGGATGATTAACAAATCCAGTCGTGTCGCTGGCGCAACTGTTTTTAAAATATGAGCGTTGGCACCATGAATAGGGAAAAACCCTATTTCCTCAAAAAATCACCATTAAAACTCAAAATTTATGGGTGAAGCATGATTTTTGACTCAAATTAATGGCTTTTGTAGGAAAGAATAGCCGAAAATGGTGGACTAGAAAGAATGGGAACATGAGAATGTGGACACCCAGGTAATGAATGATCCAAATTTTCTGGAAGCTTTGAGGGCTTGCAGGCTCCTCAAATTCTTTCTTACACTAGGGATGCAGGCCCAACTCGGGTTGCTTCAGTACTTGATTAGTATTTGGGACATAAATCAAGAAATATTTGTCACTGGTGACTAGGAGCTAGAGTTGGAAACTTAAGATATATATTTCATCACCGGGTTGTCCCAAAGAGGGGAACCAGTTAACTTGTACCGGTCACGACCGATTGGGGCAAGCTTATCTTCATTACTTGCTGAACACTGCCTTGAGGCCCTGAAATCCAAGAGTGGGAAGATTGAGATTTCCAATGTTCGGGATCTGATACTAAGAGTGCTTTTGTTGACCATCAATAGAGTGGTGGGGTCCAGGGTGGAAACAAGTCAAAGTTACTATATGCTATTGACTGTACAACACCTACGATATTCAATTGGGTATAGGATATGAAGACCAACATAAAGCGCCAGCTGTCAAAAGCTAAGGTGGGGAATTTGAAGCAGTTTTGCTTCAAATCTGTGCTCGTGACCTTCTTTCTGGAATGGTTGCCACTGTTCAAGTATCAATTGACTGAGGTAGATCCCCCTATACCACGCGACCTGTAGATGGCCCATTGGAGTCATTTGATGCCCAGGATCACTGGGGATCAAAGTATCTCGTACAAAATTTCATTCTTTTCATGGCTATAATGACAAAAGATCATCGTGGAGGACTGACCATACAGTGGCATCGACTTCCATGGAGATCTGGACATGCCCTTACCAGATTCAGAGGATTTTGGCGATGAAGGTAAAAAATCAACTTTTTAATTTTGATATTTTTTAATTGCTTTTGGTATATATGTGCTTATAACATTTTTCTTGTTAATGTATATGTTGGACCAGAGCAGCCTGTTGGGATGTTCACAATAGCCAGGTGAGTCCCCTACTTGATTGATGCTATCTCTCCTTATCAGGAGGGGAGTGACAATGAGGAGGAGATTGCGAGGAACCTTGAGGGGTTGACTCATGTTATCTCAGAGTATGCTTGAGTAGGAGACATTCATCGTTAGTACTAGAGACACACTATGGGAGTCTTAGATCAAATTCACCAATTGGTCACTTATGTTGCACAAGCTGTATCATGCTACCACGATCACCATGTTCATTAGTTCCTTGGTCCAACATTTACATTTTTTAGGCCTGAGTGCCACGGATATATGAGGCCTGCGAGCTGCCGATGTTATTTTGGATACATATTATTTTTTTGGGTTCTAATATATCAAACATTATCATGATATATATATATATATGTTTTCTTGTCTACTATGGTAAAAATGGTTTGTTTTATCTTTTTACATGTTTCATAAATGTCTATCCAACACACAATTAGCTAATGCATCTGTCAGTGTATTCATGTGTCTAGGAATATGATGATATGTAATGTAATCGAAATCTCTTTCCAATAGACGAATACAAAGATACATTCTCAATATTTGAGGGTTTTTTATGGAATATTTCCTGTTTAAATGAAGGACAAGAAGTTGTGAATCTGGGTTGACAACCAACTCTCTAATGTCAAGAGCAATGGCTTCTGACAACAATTTGATGAACGTACTGTATTCAACAATGTTGTTAGTTGTGTGACCTAGAAAGATATCTTGAAGGTCAATCAACTCACCATTAGGGTCATAAATAGCCCATGATGCGGATAATAGGTTTTGGGTACTATGGAAAGCACCATCAGTGAAACTAATGTGGGGAGTTACAGACATCTGAAAAGCAAGAAAAACATAGTAAATAGGAAAGCTATTTGAAAACTAACACATAAAACCACATTGAACACACAAAACCACACTGCAAAAAAATGAATCACACACTAATGTACACAAGTAACCATGCAATATGACCTAACCACAGTACTTCTTGACATGGGAGTCCATGTTGGGACTCAGGTATTTGATCAATACAGAAGAACACCAGAGTTTAATCATTGCTATGATGGGTAAGCATCGACTAGGACAAATAATGGAGTATAACTCATATAAGGCTTTGCCACCATGCCCCCTGGATGAGGGAGGGTTACGAGTTGGATGGAAACCCCATTGCAATAATGTGCAATCTGTAAAAACTCAGGGAGGCAGAAAAATCCTGAATCCATGCATGGATAAAGGTGCCCTTAGTTGAAAGATCTTAATCATGTGAGGATAAACTAACACATCAATAGACAATGGAGAAGAGAAATATTCGAGAGTGGTAGACGTGATCATTGGATGAGGCATGAATGAGGAGCGATGATGAGTATCGGTCCAAGGAGTTTCCTCAAGAGACATGACTTCCATGATACGTTCATCAGCAATGAAGGTCTCAGCTAAGGGATCAGGTGATTCCAAAGCGCCAAGCCATGGGGATTGAGAGTACATATGCAGAGAGGTCTTCGACATAAAATAATTAGAGGATGCAATACTCGAAGCAAAAACAATTTCTATGTAATTGACTTCGGTGGGACTAAGCGGCATAACCTCACCCTAGGTATCAACAAGATTTGGTGATGGTATGATCCAAGGGTCAGATTTAACTGAGACCATGTTGACAGAGGCAACATGAGGAAGTGGGTGTTGAAAAATCCCCATTAAGGCAGAATCTTTAAAAATGCCTTCACCCATGCTATCATAGAGATCATAAGTGTGCTTTACGTACGAAACATTGCTATCCAAGATAATCAGTCCAAGTTGATCGTCAGTGGTCAGCAAGTCCTTAGGAGTTTGAACAGGATTTTCCAGAGATTTTGGGTCAAGATCAGCAGATGACTCGTTATTGATAGTAGGTTAAGGACAAGATGACAAAGGTTGAATGCTCAGAATGATTATGAGTTCAACATGTTGATCCTCAAGTGATTTTGGTAACTCAGGAAATGTCTCCTGAAATAATCTTTCAGACGGAGGAGAGGAAGAGGAACTTGATTAACCAGATGGTTCAACCACGATGACCATGTCTTAACCGACAAAAAAATTATCTTCAAGGCTTTAAAATATTTTTTAAGGGGAAACTCGTGATTTGGTCTTAGAAAATACTAACAGGATGTTTTCGAATTGTGGGCAATCAATTATTAAGAAGCATAAAAGATTGGTGCTCTTACATTTTTTAAGAGTCAAGAAAGAAACAAAGATGACTCTATCGCTTTTGATTGGAAACAAGCTCGAAAGGACAAGTGCTCGAATGATATTTTAAATTCAATGAGTCAAAAATATCAAATGATTATTGTGGATGATCTAGGTAAATAGGATTGCTAGGCAACCATGAACTATAGAATACCTCTCGACGAACCAAGAAGTACGAGTTGGAAATCTCCCCGAATACTATGTTCAGTGTATCATGTTTTCAAGGGAGCCGATTCAGCTTCCTAAGGATAAAGGATTGCAAGCTATAAGGGTCTCCCATTATATACTCGACAGTACGGTGAACACAAATCCATACTAGCACTGTCTAATTTTGAAGCTAATAAAAACTATTAGGTTTAAAGACATCAGAGCACATCTCTAGCCTAGACCTTCTAGATATGATTGTTAAGTGTCAAATGTGCCTTAGATTAATTGAATTCATTTTAAAGTTTAACTTGAGTTATGATTCAGTTTTGAGGCCTTAGTGATGTGACTTAGAAAACCTTGAATGGAACTAAATGAGACAAGGCCCTTTCAATTCGATGAAATTCTTGCACTAGAGAGGGTAGAAGCTACACAACCAAATGCAATGATCTAAAATTGATCTAAGACAAACAATTAAGGTATTAGAGACTCATGTGCATGGATGTGCCTATGTTATTTTATGCAAGGGATCGATAAGATTGCAAAATACACAGGCACTGAAGCAGTTAGAGAAAACATAACAAGCAAACATGTAAACACAACAAGTTTAATAAGGAGTTCACCCAACACTCCTAGGCTACGTCCCCTGGTCTAGCCTTTAGTGGTGGCCTCTCTATTATGTTTTCAAAAGTAGATTTTTTACAACAGTGAGCTCAACTTGAGTCTCACTCAGCAAATACAATTCAGTAGGACTATACTTGGATCCCCCAAGTCTTTGGAGTACACAAACTCTCCTTACTGAAACTCGACCTCTATTGGTCACAATAGTATGAGCCCAATTTGATACTCACACATGACAGTCATATACAGAGGAGTCCTCTTGAACCTCTCAAGCCTTCTCTGGAGCACACAAACTCTCTGACTCTCTCTGTCTCTATCTGGATCGATGCTACCTTTGCTTCTACAGGTCAGCTCAACTTCCTCTCTCTGCTCTCAACTTTCAGCGTCTAACTAACTCTCGATAACTCGCTTTTGTTGCTTTCTTTGTTAGTCTGTGGCTTTAAAGCCAATCTGCTTTCTGATTATTCATTTCTGCTTCCCGGCTTTCTGGTTCTCCTGCCTCTGTCTGTTTGAATCCCTTTGTTCTACATAATCATCACTCTATAATGCTTCATAAGGAGGTGGCCACCTATTTTGTAACGGATGAGGGTGTTAGATCTCTCGGACATGTTTGGATGGTTGTTAATTCTGTTTGCTCCAAGAGTGCCCATGAAACTGAATATTTTGCCTGCTCATCCTCAATGTTGGACTTCAAATCCCATGTGATTTTTCTCTATAACCTTGTCAAATCAGGTCACCAATCGGGACGCATCCCCGTCGTTGATCTGGGCCCCCTGAATCCTATGGTTTTCACTCTCGTATTAGGCGGTTGAGTAGCTTGATGGTTACCCACCCGATGTGAGTGGTTTTCTCTCTCTTTTGTTGAACGAGTGGCAATCGATTTGTGGCATCAAGCGAGACTTGGTTGAAACCACTTACTGCCTTGATCCCTTCCGATATCCTTCCAGTTTTGTGGAATCCCACCCCCAATGCAATCAACACAATATCCTTTACATTTTATAACCTTTTGGGTCCAGGCGCTCAGGGCTTTTCCTTGTTTGAGGGGTTTGCCTGGCAATATGCGATTAGCGACTTGTCACTGATCACATATCATAAACCATCCCTAGTTTCTCGAAAAGGCCTCCCATTTTGCTAATTTATGACAGTGCGCGTTAACATGGGCTGACGGTATGCGTGCTTGACCGAGGGTCCTTGTTGCTCTGCGCTGATCACAAATTGCAACTGATACGAGGATATATCTAATAAGCTTGACCTTCATGAGACTTTGAAAATTGACATATTTTTAAGAGTTCATGAAAACTTATAATGTGTTCTAGGATCTAATTTTGATCACAGCCTTCCCACTGAAAAAGCTTTTGGACCACCAAAAGTTGGTTTTTAAGCATCAATCAAGTGAGGGTATATATTCCTCACTTGCCCAATTTCTATCCATCTTGCACTACTTGGTTTTGAACCTTTGAGTCGAATCTGGAGGTACTCAACATCCCCAATGTGTATAGTTCTCATATTTTTGTCTAGAACTGTATCTTCCTGCAATTCATTGAGATATTCATGCAACAGATCATCAATAGAAGGCAATTGACTCTGCTCTTCAGGATCTTTGATCAATGAAGGTTCAAATAGTCTCAAGCTTTCTGAATTAAGTATTGAATAGATGTGTATGCAAGCTGGCAAATCAAGGTGAAAAGCATTCTCACCAATTTTCTCAAGTATCTTGAAAGGTCCATACCTTATCGACTTCAGCTTCTTACCTTCACCTTCCATTCTGTCTTTGCTGATATACAGCCAGAATAGATCACCAACTTGGACACTATACTCAGTCTAATGCTTATCATGCCTTTCCTTGTACTTGGCTTGGCTCTATTCTAGTTGTTCCTATACTACTTGGTGAATCTCTTGTATTTTTTCAATGAAATTGGTTTCCTTGTCCACATCACTGTGCCCATCAACTGCTATGTCTTTACCAAAGACAAAATCCAAGGGAGACCTTTGTATGAAACCAAAACAGGTCTCAAAAGGAGATCTCTCTATAGAAGAATGTTTAGCTCAGTTGTAAGCACGCTGCACATAACACAAATGTTCATCCGAAAGCTTGGGATGCTTGCTGCAATAGCCCCTGAGCAACTGGATGACTGTCCTATTGACCACCTCTATTTGGCCATCTGTTTGTGGATGAAAGGATGTGCTCTCCTTTAGTCTGGTGTCCATTAATTCCCACAGACTCGACCAAAATTTCCTAGGTATCTTGATCATATACAATGGAAGTGGGTAATCCAAAATGAACCCATATATGTTGAAAGAACAACTTTGTTATTTGTTCAGCGGTAACCTATTTGTTACAAGGTATTAAAATACACATTTTGCTGAACCTATCCACAATAACATATAAATAGTCATGACCTTTTCTAGATTTAGGCAGCCCCCCAACAAACTCCATGGGAATACTTTTCCAAGGATGAGAAGGAATGGGTAATGGAGTGTGCAAGCCTAGTTTTCTATTGTTGGGCTTGCTTTTAGCACACATAGTACACCCTCTTACATATCTAGACACTGTGTCATTCATTTTTGGCCAATAACAAAATATTTGCTGCTATGCAACTGTTTTACTTACACCAAAGTGACCTGATATTAGAGAATTGTGTGCTTCTCGAATTATCTTTACTCTTTTGGTTTGAGGAATGAATAACTTTCCCAGATGATACAAGATTTGGTCCTTAACATGATAATCCAATTATTCTACTTGTTTTCCATGACTTAGAGTTGCGTATACATCTTTAAAATCTATATCTTGAGCATATTGTTCAATGTAGCTTTCATGCAATATTGAATTATGCTTAAGTATAGAGATGCATTTATGATTGGTCTAGACAACATATCTGCAACTTTATTGTGTATGCCATTTTTATATCTGATGACAAGATGAAACTGTTGTAGAAAACCCATTCACCTATAGTGTCTTGATTGTTGCAACTTAGTTTGTGAGTGTAAATATTGAAGTGGTTGATGATCCGTATGTATAATGGTCTCTTTGCCCATTAGATAATGTTTCCACTTTTTCACACTCTGTACTAATGCATACAATTATTTATCATATGTGGGATAATTAACTACTACAGAATTAAATGTCTCAGAATGATAACATATGGGTTTACCGTGCTGCATCAACACTGCTCCCATGGAATAGTCACTAGCATCTGTTTCAATCTCAAAGGGTCTTTGAAGATCAGGCAGTGCTAGTACTGGTGTTGTACTAATATTTTCTTTTAAGGTGTCAAAGGATTTCTGCTGTTTGCCTCCCCACTAAAACATATTTTTCAATCTTGTTAAAGCATTTAAGGGAGCTGCTATCAAGGAAAAGTTAGAAATGAAATTTTTCCAATAATCCACTGCTCCTAGGAAGTTTCTAACTTCTGTAGCAGATTTGAGTTTAGGCTAGTTTACAATGACTGCAACCTTAGAGGGATCTATCTTCAATTCACCACCCCCTACAATATGACCCAAATAATTCAAATATGTTTTGCCAAATTCACATTTTGATAGCTTAAGACAAAGATTTTCTCTTTTCAAAACATCTAGGTCTGCTTTACATGCTTCAAATGTTCTTCCCATGTTTTACTAAATATAGGAATGCCATCTAAATATACAATGAAAAAATCATCAATAAAAGGCTTGATTACATCATTCATTACTCTCATGAAAGTAGCAGGAGCATTAGTTAAGCCAAAAGGCATAACCAACCACTCATACAATCCCTGCTTCATTTTAAAAGCAGTCTTCCATGCAACTTACTCTGCAAATCTGACTTGATGGTAGCCACTATGCAAGTCCAACTTGGAAAATTAAACATATTCTTTCAACTGTTCTAATAGATCATCTATGCGAGGAAGGGGATAACGATTTTTTATCGTTATCTTATTCAGTGCTCGGTAATCAATGCACAATCTCCATGAGCCATCTTTCTTTCTCACCAAGACAATTGGAGACCCACAAGGTGATGTGCTAGGTCTTATGAACCCTTTCTTGAGTAGCTCCTGTACCTTCTTTTTGATTTCTTCATTCTCTAAAGCGAACAACCTATACATTCCAATGTTAGGCAATGGAGCATCTTGTTGCAAATTAATATTATGTACTATTTCCATTTTGGGTGGTAGATCTTTAGGTTCTTGAAATAGTATATCATATTCTGAAACAACTTTTTCTGAATCAGCTTGTTGTCTAGCATTACAGCCTTCAAATACATTGGATTTATCAGGTTTCCTTTCCTTTACAACCATCAATAAAAATTGCTTGCATGAATTTACAATTCTTTTCATCTACTGTGAGTTTATGAGAGTGTAAATATTCTTGAGTTTATGACCTCTTATAATATATTCAATTCCATCTTTAATGAGTTGATACTTGTTTTCAGCTCTATAGAAAATGGCTTTTCTATAATACAATTAAGGACTTCCTAAAAAATTCCACATCTATACAAGGGAACAATATCTAACTCAACCTCATCTATAAATGTTGACCCAAAAGAAAACCTAAGTTTACATTGTCTAGTCACTTGTAGCTTTGATTTATCACATAACCAACCTAATGGATATGGCTATTTGTGAGGTGTGGTTAGTAATACCAGTTTACTTATGAGCCACTATCAAATAAAGTATCAATCTTTTGATGCTTGGAAATAACTATAATATGAAAAGGTTCATGTCTTTTCCTCTCATTTTCTTTGTTATCAGTAGATTATGTAGAATTACTAGTAGATTCTTCAAAAATTTTAACTTTTATACCTATAGCTGTGATTGTTGTTTCATCCCCTGAGTTTGACCCCAAATCCTTCTAAATATCTGCAACAGTCTTCTTCCTTTTGCCATCGTACTTCTTGGGTTTCAGCTTCAGATGCAGAATCCAACAGTGTTCATTGTCATGCTGATCCTTGTTGCAATGAGTGCATGAAGGTTTGGTCCTTTGTACAACATTTGCCTTCCTCTCTTTCCATTTCTATTTTCTCTTTTCCTTGTTCTTGTTTTCAGTGGGTTTTGATGATCCCCCAACTTTTGGGTCCACATTCTTGCCTCTAGCCTCTAGATGGGTAGCTTGAATAAATACCTCATCTATGCTAGTGGGATTAAACATGAGAATGGTATGTATTAAATAAATATGTAGACCACCTATATACCTCAGCAAAGCTTTAGGTGAGTACAAAGAAATGCCTAGAATCAAAGCTCTTTTCCTAAATTCTTGGGTGTAACTTTGTACACTTTTCCCTTTCAATTGGCGAAGGGTTTGCCAACTCATCATAGCTTGCTACATATAAACTAGTGGATAGAATTGTTTTTTAATTGCAGAAACAAATTCATTCCAGGTAGAAATAATTTTACCATGCTTCTTCAAGGCAGCTTGTGTCCTGCCTTCCCACCATGCCAAGGTGGTGCCTCCAATGCATAGGCTAGCCAGTTGAATCTTTCTCCTTTTTGAATCGATGTTATTCACTCTGCAATATACATCAATTTGTCTAATCCTGTTATCTAGCTTTTCTACATTCAATTCTCCATCATAAACTAGCAAATCAAACTTGAAGGTCATGATGGGGGAGATGGTGGAGAGGGCTTCTCTTATTTTTCTTTGCCTTTTGGGTGGGAAATTAGAAGAGGTTCTTCTACTCCTTTATCTTGTTTGGAGGTTGATGACTCTTCACCTCTACCTTCCTTAAATTCTCTATACATTTCTTCTACCATGGCTCTCATAGTCATGAAACTGTCCATGAACTGGGAGTCTGATTCCAAGGGACTTTCTTCTAACATTTTCCTCTTAGGATAAACTCTTCTGATTTCTAGGTTAGCTTCAACCAACTCTCCTTCTTCTAATTTAAGCTTTGATCTAGTTATTATTCAACAGAATAATCGACCACAAGCTTGTCTAACCGTAGTAACCTAGAGTTCTGATACCACTTGATCTGAAATTGGTCTAAGACAAACAATTAAGGTATTACAGACTCATGTGCATGGATGTGCTTATGTTATTTTATGCAACAGATAGATGAGATTGTGAAATACACAGGAACTGAAGCAATTAGAGAAAACATAACAGGCAAACATGTAAACAAAATAAGTTTAATACTCCTGGGCTACGTCTCCCGGTCCAGCCTTCAATGGTGGCCTGTCCATTATGTTTTCAAAAGCAGAGTTTTTGCAATAGTGAGCTCAACTTGAGTCTCACTTAGCAGATACAATTCAGTAGGACTATACTTGGATCCCCCATGTCTCTGGAGTACACAAACTCTCCTTACTGAAACTCGACCTCTATTGGTCACGATAGTATGAGCCCAATGTGAGACTCGCACATGACAGGCATATACAGAGGAGGTTGCTTGAACGTCTCAGGCCTTCTCTGGAGGACACCGACTCTCTAACTCTCTCTGTCTCTATATGGCTTGATGCTACCTTTTGCGTCTAACTAAATCTCGCTAACTCGCTTCCCTTGCTTTCTCTATCAGTCTGTGGCTTTAAAAGAAATCTTCTTTCTGACTATTCCTTTCTGCTTCCTGGCTTTCTGGTTCTCCTGCCTCTGTCTGTTTGAATCCCTTTGTTCTACGTAATCATCACTGTATAACGCTTCACAGGGAGGTGGCCACCTATTCTGTAACAGATGAGAGTGTTAGCTCTCTTGGACTTGTTTGAATGGTTTTTATTTCCGTTTGCTCCAAGAGTGCCCGCGAAACTGAATCTTTTTCCACCTCATTGTCCATGTCGAACTTCAAATCCCATGTGATCTTGCTCTATAACCTCGTCAAATCTTTTCACCCATTGGGATGCATCCCCAACATTTATTTGGGCCCCCCATATCCTACGGGTTTCGCTCATATTGAGCGGTTGAGTAGCTTGATGGTTACCCACCCGATGTGAGTGGTTTTCTCTCTCTTCCACTAGATGCTTGGCAATCGTTGTGTGGCATCGGGTGGGACTTGGTTGAAACCACTTACTACCTCGAGCCCTTCTGATATCTTACCAGTTTTGTGGAATCCTACCCCCGATGAAATCAGTGTGATATCCTTTACATTTTATCACCTTTCGAGTCTACGTGCTCGAGGCTTTTCCTTCTTTAAGAGGTTTGTCCCACGATATGCAGTTAGCAACTTTGTCACTACTCAGATATCAAAAACCACAACCGTTTCTCAAAAAGGCCTCCTGTTTTGCTAATTCTTGACAGCATTCATTACCATGGACTGATGGTCTGTGCACTTGACCGAGGGTCCTCATTGCCCCATGCTAATCAAAAAATTGTGACTGTTACGAGGATATCTCTGATAAGCTTGACCTTCATAAGACTTTGAAACTTGGCATATTTTTAATAGTTCATGAAAACTTAGAGTGTGTTCTAGGATACAATTCAGATCATGCAAACAACCAAGCAACTAAAAGTGAAATGATCTTTCACTACCTTATTTTTTCAAAAAATAAACTAATGAAAAATGCATTCCAATTCCTAATTTCCTGAAAAGCACATATTTAACAATCCTTTCAAAACAAAAAATAGTTCTTTTCCTTTTTCAAATGCTAATGCAATTCTAATATTTTAGTAGTGCAAGCTATCATAGCACAAGGATGCAACAAACTAGAATTTCATACTTCTTCATGAAACAACAAAATAAACTTTTCGCATACAGCTCTTCAATGAAAAAGTTTTTGAGACAATCAACTCCTCAAGAAAATGAAAACATGAAAAGAAAGGCTCATTCAGACTAATGAAGCACTGACTTTACCAAAAACAAGACAAGCAACATAATCCATGGTGGAAAATAAACGTTCAGACAAGAAAACAAAAACTTTTCAAACTTGTGTAATAAAGGTCAAATTCGTTAAAGGACTACAAGATAAATGCAAGGAGTAAACACACCTACAATCTGACTCACTGAGTTCACAAACAATTGAATGGACAAAAATCTAGATGCCCTAGTGTCACTAACCACCCAATGACTCAATAAATCAAGTAGAAAGATGATAAGCCAACAAGAAAACAAAACCAAATGAAAGTAGCTTTCCAGTCAAGGAGAAAATGGTCTAAAAGGCTTACGGGGTCAAAATCATAAGAGAAGAACACAGTGGCCAAGATGGGGACAAACCCTAATCTTCACTTACAGGCATCGGTATGACTGCCTAACTCACAACAAGCGCTAGAGGCTGGTTGATATGACTATTTATTAGAAAATCTCATTGGCCGGCATGACTGTCAGTGGACTAAGCAAATTGATTGAGGGAGCCAAGAAAAAAAATTGAAATAGAGACCAGATATGCTACTATGAATTTGAAACTCAGGCCAGTAAGCAGGAGAAAATAAATAGAACCAAAGGGAAAATGTGGAACTAGAAAATTTCAAATGAAATCATGAAATCCAAGACAAACAAAAGGATTGGTTCCCCAGTATGGTCGCCAATTTGTGGTGAAGTAAAATTATAAGTGTGGACACAAACAAATTCATTTACCATGATAATGGGTCTAGCTACAACTGATACATTCTATGGAATATATCCTTAGGTTAGAACTAATTAAAAGGGCCTACCCCTTAGTATTCTTATCCCATTTGATGATGTGCTTGCTTGCTAGCTCGAACTATCTTTCGCTTCCTTCTTCAAGCACCTGAAACAAATAAACAACAACAAACAACAACCGCGATAATATAAAAACTTAACAAGTTAAGAAACATTATGCCATGAATATGTAAGATGAAAAATAATGTAGGAAATAAATCGATAGTTGCATATATATTGAATCAAGAAGAGATTACTACTGTTGCCTTGACGTTGCTATTCTCCTCCGACAAAACTAGCTTCCCACACACTTCTCTTATCATTCCATGATGGCTTCAACAATGATAGTTTTAAGGCTCTTCCCCTTCGGTTTCACACTAAACCAAATTCACACCTCTCCATCACACAACTAGAGAGCTACAACTATGAATAGCTTGTTGTTTACTCCAAACTTAATTAGCACTAGCAGACTAACATTAACACTCCAACACTAACACTAGCTTGTGCTTGGGAAGAAGGGAAGTTTATATAAGATGAATGGATGGGAGATGGATCCTCTCCTCATGGGAATAGGTCTTATCCCTTGAGGTAGTTCCATCATTATATGGGAAAGGAGCCCAAACTGACATCCTCAACCCGATCTAGCCAAACCATTGACCTGACTTCTGTTACGAAGCTTCTAGAGCTAGAAGCTTCGGCTCTTAATTTAAAAAACTTTCCATAACAGGACCAACACAACTGGAGCATAGCTCAGCCACTTCGATCGACGCTAGGGACAATAATAATCTCTACACATTGGCATGGGGAAGACAAGGGCCATTAGTACTAGTCTCGTAAACTGGGCAAAACATAAGTTTCAGGGGAAATGGTGCAAAAGGAAATTGATTTGTTCATGAATAGGGACATAATGGGGGTTTCTTCTTGAAGGGAAAGAATGTAGGGTTCATTGTAGAGGTCCTTTAGGATCAAGGAATGGGGAGTATAGGGACAATGACAAAATGCTATGTAACACCTACAAAGGGGAACCAATTAACCTATATGGGTCATGACCGATGGGGGCAAGCATATCCATGTTACTTGCTGAACATTGACCCGAAGCCCTCAAATCCAAGAGTGGCAAGATTGAGATTTCAACTATGTGAGATATGACATTGAGAGTGCTATTGTTGACTATCAATCAAGTGGTAGGGTCCCAAGCAGTGCACGAGACTAAAAAATCAAAATTTCTATATGCTATTGACTGTACAAAACCAAGGATCTTTAATTTGGTAGAAGCCATGAAGATCAAAATAAAACGTCAGCTGACAAAATCTAAGGCAGGGAATCTAAAGCAATTTTGTTTCAGATTTGTACTAGTGACCTTTTTCGTGGAACGGGTTCTGTTGTTCCAGTACCCGCTTATTATAGACATATTTGGGCACTGCAACCCCAATCACATATGTCAATAAACCAAGGGCTTTTAAACCCCTAAAAGTGTTGTTTCATACCCTAAAGGATCATGGTCAACTGATTACATCATTTCCCAGAAGTTCCACTTGAAAAACTACTCAAAACTGGCCAAAACTAGACCATACTGACTGCTCCTTGGTCAAGGTGCGATGCATCTCACCTATTACACATGCCGAGTGTGATGCATACTGAAAAGACCTTCTATAGGGTGTGATGAGTGAGAGTAGACAAATGGCAGAGACAGTTTGCTAAGTGGAAACTTAGAGAATCTTCTAGAAACTTCTCATATGACACTTGCCTCTTTGAATTTGCCCAGGGATGAGTAAGAGATCATGAAATCTCCAAGTGGAACCAAGAACTATCAGTGAAATGACACTAATAAAAAACCCAGAAGCCGACTCACCCCTTTGTAAATATCTATAAATGGATCCCTCATCACAAAGATCTAGAAGCTAGAATTTTGTAATTTGTAAGGAAGTGCTTTTGTTTTCTCTTAGAGACATTGTATTGTTGGGTGATCTTTCTTTTCATGAGGTGAAGAGGACTTTCATGCTAGGAGGATGATACTAGATCAGATAGCTCGGTTGTAATCCTCTCTTATACTTTTACTATCAATAAAGTTATTTGAGTTTTCCTCCATATACTTGTGTATTTGTGAATCTTGTATTTGTGAATGCAATTGTATGGTTAATGTACTTCTGATTCTACATTGTTTATGGTATTTTAGATCTCTATGCTTTGATGGTGTTTGTTTCTTTTCCTCTATAGGTGTTCTTTAAAGCGGGACAAGTGTGATGACTGAATGATATTGTTTCCTTCTCTAGAATTTGGTTTTTTAATTCTTTGTTTTCAGTTCTATTCAATAGTTTTGCTGCTTATGATTAGTATATCATTGTTGAAGTCTTCTTCCTTTACATTATTCAGCCTCCATTGATAAGGAATTGTGAATGCTTTTTATGTATTTTCATCATTTACAGTCCTCCTTTGTCAAGAGTAGCTCAATCGAAATGTCGTTTTTGATTCAAAAGTGTCATAACTATCGTTTTGAGTCAAGAAGAAGAGTGTCGTAAAGTATTCCTCTTCTAGATAGTTGATTATACTTTTGTCATTGTATTTTATTTGAATTGTCAATATTTGAAGTGTCGAAAGCAGTTTTCCATTCGAAATCAAAAGTGTCATTTTAGTCTTCCTTCCATTTTGAAAAGAAATTGTTGAAATGTCGCTTTGAAGAAAATAGTTTAGATCTGTACTTAGTTTTCCTTTTTGGCATTCTCATGTTAAGGAAGTGGAAAAAAAATACATGCATGTGCATTTGCATTTATACTACATGTGGAAAATGATTTAGGAAAAGTGCATTTAGTGTGTGCTCTCTGCTCTCTGTTGAAAGAATCGTACTCTTCTTTCCTTAGTAGCTAGGATTTTATTGCTCAAAGAAAACAAACTACTGTTTATCATTTTAGATTGCATATTTAGGAATTTTACATCTACATGACACAGTAAAACTTGAAAGACAAACTTCTAAGAAAGATCAACTCTAAAATAAACCTCAGTGAACATAAAAATGCTTTGGAATCTAATGCACAACATCTAGAAGTCTAGGCTAGAGATGTATTTTGGTGTCATAAAACCTGGTAACTATCGTTTTCATCGAAGGTTGGGTGATTCCTCCTTTTTCATACGACAAGTTCTAGTACTGACTTGTGCTCCCCATACCATCGAGTATATATTAGCAGACCACAATAGGCTGATATCCTTTATCCTTAGGAAGCCGTGTCTGCCACCCTATCAATCTCAATGCACTAAACACAACATTTGGGAAGATTGACTGCCAAATGTAAAGTCCTTGGTAATTTCTCTTTAATTTACCACCAAGATGTATATTGCAGTTTTGCGATTGGCTTGGTAATCCCTCTGTCTAGATTTCCAGAGTAGTAATTTTTGTTCCTTTACAACTCCCTAAAAGAAAAGGTCCATCTGAGCACTTGTCACTTCAGGCTCATTAAAAATCGAAGGCGACTAGAGTCACTTTTAGCTTTTTCTCAACTCTTAAAAATTGAAAAAGCAAGTTGTGTCAAAGCGTCATAAGATTCATTTAATTCATAATAACATCTTTGTTCCTTCATTGATCTTAGGTTGAGGTAATGGAGTCCACCAATCAAGGTTTTCCCCTTGGGGGAAATCCTAGTCCTTTCTCTTCTTAGTGCTCCTTATATGGCTACATTGTCCCTTCCAGGAATCACAATTGGCCTGCCGGTATAGCTATTCTCAACCTCTATCATTCAAAACACTGTAATTCCTCAGTAATCGAATTAGTAACCAGATGATACTGGAGTTCCTCCCCCACCTTCTACTTTGTTTGTTTCTCCCTCTCCTTCTTCCTCTTTGCTTGGTGAAACTAGTGATACTAAAAACGAAGTCACTAAGAAGAAGAAGAAAGGGAAGGAGAAGAAGAAGAAGCCAGTCAAGTAAGGCCGCAATCATGCATCGTTCGAAGAAAATCCGCACACCACACCTTCCAAACCCAAATCTCCATGCATAATTTGCAAAGGGAACCACTTTGATCGAGATTTTCCTTGCATTCTGCGGATCTTGAGAGACTGGTCTCCCCGCTTACACCATCCGATGTCATCAACCTCTATCAATCATGTTGAGAACACACCATTGACTAGAAAAGATGAAATCAATGAACAAAAAGGAAGATTCAAATTTCCTTGTAGGTTGTGTGAAGGTAATCATGCCCTCCATTGTTGTCGTTTTCTAGAAGAAGCTAAAAGTGTCTTGGGTAATCGTCCTGCTTCACTGTAGTGACTTCCGCCTGGATACAAGAAACTCTGGCCAAGTCCATCATTATTTGAAAATCCAACTGACACAGCTCTGTTGTTGGTCGAAACACCTATCATTGAAGATAAGCCCTCTGAGTCCATACTAGACCAAATTCAATAGGTCAGGATGGTAGCCGACCTAGTCTTGCCTTTAGAAGGACCACCTTCAAATGATAAAGTTTCCAAAGATAACGAGAATGACACCATTCAAATTCTTTTTTTTTAATATGTAGTTTGATGAAAATGGGGGAAATCTACCCATTCCTTTACCATAGGAGGGAAGTTCCCCATTTCAAGAGATTCATCCAGCTGTTTATTTGGTCCCCCCTCCATGCAATTTAGTCATTTCCTTCGATTGGAATCTACTAGCAGGGCCTGGCCTTCCATCGAATGTACCATTCTGAATCATAGTACAAGTTTACAGAATGATCATGTCTGGTACTATCATAGATGAAGGGGTTTCCGTGAGTATCTTTTCCTCAAATTCTTGGAAAGCTCTTGGTTCACCATTGCGTCTACCTGAAAATCAAAATTTGTTAGGCTTCGACAAAGGAACCAGTCGACCATTAGGGATCCTTCCAAATTTGCCTATAAATTTGAGAAAGAAGATCATTCACTTGAAAGTGATGGTAGTCCAAGGGCCAATAGATTACAATCTACTCCTTGGGTGTGACTACATTTATAGCATGGGAGCTATTGCTTCCACATTCTTTCGAGTGATGTGTTTCCCGCATGAAGGCAGAATTGTGTAACTTGTCGGCCAACTTTCATTTCCCGGTTCAAACACAACTACAAGTCAAACACCATCCCTAAATGGTCTCTTTACACAAGGAATGTCTCTTCAACCTCCAGTTCATCCACCTAATTACCGTGAGTAATTCGGTGAATGTAACAAAGCTTAGGGGGCATGCAAGCTGGTCTACTTCGGCAGGAAAATCCAGCTGAAAAGATAGATTTCCTCGTAGGATATATGATTGATCTGAAACACCATTTCCTTGTAGGATTTGAGTACAGTATGAAACTCGAAGGTTAAGTGATTGGAAGCTCACACCATTCACCTTTGTCTATTTTGATGGAAAAAGCTAAGGAAGTGTTCTGTTTGCTCCGCGAATGAAACAATCTTACTTAAATGCAAGGAATTCCATATGGTGACCTCGAGACTATACTTTTCTTTATACTTGGGGGCATGCAAACCTTTTATATGCAAGTGAAAAGCGACCAGCATAACTCTAACCTTGTAGTGTTTTAGATTAACTCTTAGTAACAACCTCTTAGGTTAGGTGATTGGTCTGATCCACCATTCACCTTTGTCGGCGGCACGCAGGTAAAGCAAAGGAAATCTTTTTATATAAACTAGCCTACCTAACCTCAGTGGTTCATTAACTCTTATTGTAGTTAGTTCTGTAGTTGGTCATTTCTAACCTGCATAAAAAGGTACCTGAGCAAAGTTTCACATAGGGCAAGCCCACTAAAAAATGAACCTACTAATAAGAGACATCTTTAAAGACAACTGGAGCGAGCAATGTTTCCGCAAATTTCAAGCTTGTTAAAAAATATACCTAGCAATGACCAATGCTGCCGCAGGGTTCAAGCTCGTTAAAAAATAAACCCGCCACTGAGCATAGTTTCTAGAGATTCAAGCTCATTAAAAAATGAATCCACCCTCGGTAAATAACCTTCGTGATTGCCTTGCTATCAACCTTTTGAGCCTTGGTTGTGTTCTCATCATCACACCCATTCTTTTGGCCGATCATACACTTCCACTTGATTGTTTACCCTTTTGAAGAATAGCTGCGACGAGAGATTCTATTAGCCACCCTCTTTACAATGCTGTGTTTGAGAAGTTCCAAACTTACCTAGAACCAGTTGTTAGCTAAAAACATTACTCGTTCCTCAAAGATGAGTCTCTTTTAAGCTCTTTTTAGACTCGTAAAATATGAAAAGATTACCGAGCTACTGGCCTTTCCAGCTCGGTAAAGTAAAGGGAAGTTCCATTCCTCCTCTACATTTTAATCTTTTTGGACCTAGGGATCATTCCACAAAACGATCGAGTGCTTGTCTTTTTTGGCATGCTAAAACTATCAAAAAGTCATCCCTTATGTATTATTTTATACTTTTTTAGACTTAAGAGATTATGCAACAAAAAAGGACTGTTGGAGTTTCCCTTTCGTCCCTTTTCAAACTCTCTAAACATGAAAATGACTGGGTTATCTTTTTCATTAAACTAATTAAAACAATAGCGACAAACTTGTCCATCTGAACAAGAGCGAGTTTCACTGTCACTAGGCTCGCTAAAAAATAGTGGTGGGTTTTCCCTAAGGGAAAATTATAGAACAAGCATATGTTATCCTCCTCAAGCTTGAAAAAAATAAAGAGGTATTGGTCAAAAATGACTGGGGAAAAAGGGAAGAAAACTTGAAGAACTTCATTGGTAGCAAGTCGCTCTTGAAAATGACACTTTCACTCCATCACCATGATTGAGTCGGGTTGGGTTATTCCGTTCACCGGTCACATCACCATTGGTCCTCTGTACCATCCATTTTTGGGGTTAACGCTACCAATCCATTTCAGTGTCGCTGATATGTTCAAGAGAAGTCACTCAGAGAATTCACCAACCTAGCTAATGCCTCATCCACTGCAATACCTTCACTCTCCATTTTTCATGACCACCATTCCTGAACCTTGTGTCATCAGACCATTTTTACCTCCAGAAAATCATTTTCTTTGTTTTGTGTCATAGATGTGGGATTCGTTAAGGCCCTCCTATGACAGGTCACTTCTTGTCGACATCATCTCATTATCCAAGAAGTTGACTTAGGAACAACCCTTTCAGTACTTTGAAGCTTGCATGCCTCAATGGCAAATTTCTCACTTCTGGCGACAGGTTTATGTCAATGGCCTTCGACCAAAAGATTTTACGTGGTGTTCGACATCGACTCATATATTCACACCACGTGAATTGTACTATAATACCTTGAGGGTTATTATCATTATCGATGATTCCTCTCATGCTTGTTAACAACTTACATCATTGGTTGGTAATCAAGCGATGTATCTCCATGTTCGACTTCATAACACCTTTTCACATGGATCGACTTGTACATCGAGTGAAGATTGAACGAGTTTGAAGACCCCGGATCTAGTTTCATCCATCCAGGATGCGATATATTTAGGAAAATAAAGACATCAAATGTACGCCATAGCTGCACAGATGATCATCGAAGCTAAGGGATGGTGGCTCTACAAAAATCACCAGTCTGCAACAGTAGACGATTGTCTATCCTATGTACATGAAAATGAATTTATAAAGTTGAGCATGGGAATGCCCACCTTAGCTAAATCATGAAAATAATATGAAGATAATGTATTGTATTGTATCTTATTACAGGTCACCTTCTAGTTTGAAAAACCTCGGATCCTCATGATAAAGAATTTCACCCAACCTCAAAAGATTTACGGCCTCATGCTTTATGGGGCAACTATTATAGAAATATTTGGGCACTGTAACCCCAATCACATATTTCCATAAACCAAGGGCTTTTAAACCCCTAAAATTGTTGTTTCATACCCTAAAGGATCATGGTCAATTGATTAAATCATTTCCCAGAAGTTCCACCTAAACAACTACTCAGAACTGGCCAAAACTAGACCATACTGACTGCTCCTTGGTCAAGGTGCGATGCATCTCACCTATTACACACAGGGGGTGAGATGCATATTGAAAAGGCCTTCTATAGGGTGCGCTGAGCAAGAGTAGACAGATGGCAGAGACAATTTTCTAAGTGGAAACCTAAATAATCTTCTAGAAACTTCTCATATGACACTTGCCTCTCTAAATTCACCCAAGGATGAGTAAGAGATCATGAAATATCCAAGTGGAACCAAGAACTATTAGTGAAATGACACTAATAAAAAAACCAGAAGCTGACTCACCCCTTTACAAATACCTATAAATGGATCCCTCATTACAGAGATCTAGAGGCTGGAATTTTGTAATTTGTAAGGAAGTGCTATTGGTTTCTCTTTGAGACATTGTATTGTTGGGTGATCTTGCTTTTCATGAGGTGAAGAGGGATTTGATGTTGGGAGGATGATGCTGGATCAGACAGTTGGGTTGTAATCCTCTCTTCTACTTCTACTATCAATAAAGTTATTTGAGTTTTCCTCCATATACTTGTGTATTTGTGAATCTTGTATTTGTGAATGCAATTGCATGGTTAATGTACTTCTGATTCTGCATTTTTTATGGTATTTTAGATCTCTATGCTTTGATGATGTTTGTTGCTTTGCCTCTACCAGTGTTCTTTAAAGTGGGACAAGTGAGAAAGGAGTGACAAAATTTATCAAAGGAGAGAGGAAACAAGCAAGGAGCCAAGTGAAAGATTAAGGTCAGTGTTGTCTGCTTCTCTCTTATCTATCATACATAAAGGAAAACACAAGTTACTTTGAATTGTTTGTTTCTAAGATAGCTACCCATCTTAGTGGGACTAGCAGATCAAATAGACACTAGTTTTCCTAGAAACACCGCTGACTTAAGTAGATCTGTCGATGCCACGAGACCCACAGATGGTCTGTTGGAGTTGTTTGATGCTTGGGATCACTGGGGGCTAGCATATGTCTTACATGCCTACCTTCTTTTCATGGCTATGATGACATCTGATCATGGTGGAGGACTAGCCATACAGTGGTACCGACTTCCATGGAGATCTAGACATGTCGCTACCATATGGGGAGGATTTTAATGACGAAGGTAAAAAATCAATTTTTAATTCTGTGATTTTTTAATTGTTTTTGATATATATGTGTTTATAACATTTTGTTTTATCAATGCAGATGTTGGACCAAAGCGTCCTACTAGGATGTCCCCAATAGCTAGACGTGTCGCTCACCAGTTTGATGTCTCTCCTTATAAGGAGGGGAGTGACGACGAGGAGGAGATCACGAGGAACCTTGAGGGGTTGACTCATGGTATCCCAAAGTATGCCCGAGTGGGAGACATCTCGCCCCAGTACCAGAGGCATACAATGGGAGTATTAGATCAGATTACTGATTGTTGACTCATGTTGCAAGATCAGTTTCATGCTACCATGATCACCTTATTGATTAGTCCCTAGATCCAACATTTTACATTTTTGAGTCTTGCATGCCATGGATATATAAGGCTTGTGAGTTGTCGATGCTATTTGAACACAAATATTATTTTTTGGGTTTTTGATATATCAAACATTATCACCACATATATATATATGTTGTATTTTTTTCTTACTCTGTACAAATGATTTGTTTTGGCTTTTCACATGTTTCATAAATGTCTATTCAACACATAATTATCTAATGCATTTGTCAATGTATTCATTCATCTAGGAATATGATGATATGTAATGTGATAAAAAATTCCTTTCCATTAGACAAATCCGTAGATACATTCTCAATATCTAAGTGTTTCTAACAGAGTATTACTCGTTGAGTTGAAGGACAACAAGTTTTGAATCCAAGTTGACAACCAACTCCTGAATGTCAAGAGCGGTGGCTTCTGACAACAATTCAATGACTACATTATATTCAACAATGTTATTAGTTGTGTGACCTAAACAAATACCTTGGATATCAATCAACTCACCTTGAGGGTCATAAGTGGCCCATGCCACGGAAGATAGATTTTGGGTACTACGACAAGCACCATCAGGGAAACCAATGTGAGGAGTCACAAACATCTAGAATGTAGGAAAAACATAGTAAGTAGGAAAGTTGTTTGAAAACTAACACACCAAACTAGACTACATAAAAATGAATGACACACTAATGTACAAAAGTAAACATGCAAGATGACCTAAGCAAAGTACTTTTCGGGAGAGTCCATGCTTGGACTCGGGTAATCAATCAACACAGATGAACACCAGAGTTTTACTGTTGACATGATGAGTAAGCATCAACTTAGCCAAATAATAGAGTAGAGCTCATATAAGGTTTTGCCCCCATGCCCCCTGAGCGAGGGAGGGTTATGAGTCAAATGGCAACCCCATTGCTTTAATTGATAATCGGTAAATACTCGGGAGGGAGAAAAAACCTAAATCCATGAGGGGATAAAGGTGCCCTTAGTTGAAATATCTTGACAATGGTAGGTGAAACTAACACGTCAATAGGTAGTGGAGAAGAGAACTCTTCAAGACACATAGACAGATCCACCAAGCTAGGCAGGAATGGGGAATGATGATGAGTATCATTCCAAGGTGGTTCCTCCAGAGACATTACTTCCATGATACTCTTATCCAAGTGATTAGAAGATTACGAAGCACCAAGCCATCGGGATTGAGAATATGTATCGAGGGAATTCCGCAAAATAGGAAAATGAGAGGATACAGAAATTAAGACTGAAACAATTTCCACATAATTGATTATGGCAGGACTAAGTGGCATAACCTTGCCCCAGGTATCAACAGGATCTGGTGAAGGTATGACCCAAGGATTATATTTAATCAAGATCATGTTGATAAAGGCAACATGAGGAGGTGGGAGTGGAAAAATTCCTGTCAAGTCAGAACCTTTAAAAATACCTCCCTCCACACTCTCATAAGGAGCACCAGTGTGCTTGACATATGGAAAATTTCCATCTGAGGAGGAACAGGCAAAGAAGGATAGTTGGTCGATTGCGACAATCTTCCCTTGATGGGGAAAGTGAATCATGTACAACAAGGAGGAGGGTACAGAATGGATGGCATGGGTCCATCTTCATCTAAGTAGAAGATTATAATTGATATTAGCATTAACAATCTCTACCTCCATGCATACTATCTTTCCCTCCAAAGTAATGCCAAGGTTGGGTAAGGCACCGAAGGGTCGCGAATCGTGGCCGCTGAAAGCTTCCAAAGTGTTAAGGGATTTGTTCAAAGTAGGATACCCAATTTCCTTCCAGCAAGTGACTGACATGATGCAGGTAGAAGCACCTTCATCAATGACAGTCATATGGATGATCTTCTCATTGATGATCACTTGAATGAGAAGGGAAATCTGATGAGGCAAGTGTGGAACATGGTTTTCCAGATCAAATTGGAATCGATGGGATCAATGCCCCCAATAGCCAACAACAAAGATTTCTACTGAGACGGGTAGATTTGGAGTACCTCTAGAGAAGGCATAGCTGATGGGGCCTGAGCCAAATCCTCAACAATATTATAGAGCTGAGCAGCTCGAGCATTGGGATTGTACGAGGATTTCCATAGCACACCTTGAGAAGGTGGTCAAATGGCAAAATCAGGGTTAGGGCACTCAATATGAAAAGGGCCAGAAATCGAGGGCAAAGATGAAGGGTGGACTTCTTTGTTCTTCCTGGCTATCAGAGTAGGAGTTTGATAATATTTTGATCTAGTATCCACATTAATAGGTGTACTCATCATGAACACTTGAGATCCTGAGGAAGTAGATGTTTGAGGTTGGTATACCATTTGAGTCTGTTGAGACGGAAATGACTCTTTCATGACAGCTATGGTCCCTTTGAGCAAAAGACTAACTTTGGACCGTTGGGGAGAATCGTTAGTGTACTGGTCCTCCTTGCAAATGAGGGATGGGTACTTAGGCTTCCGTTGTGAAGAATCATCGGTAGACAATTTAGGAGGACCCTATTTTGGGGCATCAGCTTTACCCTTGCCTTTTCATTTCTTCTTACCTTTCGAGGATTTGTCCTCTTTGGTAGATTGGATAGCATGGACCTCTCAGGTTTTGCTAGGTCTAGGTGGATTCTGGGAGGAACTATTGGAAGCAGTGTTTGAGACTGATTCTGGGAGAAACTATTGGAACTATCCAGCCATAGGTTACTAATAAGAAACATATGGGTTAAGAGGCTATTGAGGCTATTAACCTTAGACATATGGATATTGCACTTGTTGTCCTTGAACATATGATTTTTGAACCTGTTTCCCCTAAACAAGAGGATTCTAGACCTGTTGTCCTTAGACATAAGGATTGTGCACTTATTTTCCTTGGGCAAAAGGATTGTGCATTTGTTTCCCTTGGACCTAGGAATTCTAGACTTGCTACCTTTGGAGAAAAGGATTATGTACTTGTTTCTCTAGGACATTAGGATTTTAGTCCTGCTATTGCAGGATTTGACCTTGGCCTTGTCCTTGCAAGCGTTGAACCTGTTGATATGTATATAAGGGTTGATGCTGCCCCGGTTGGCCCTACTGCTGCAAGGATTGATCTTGTGGCTGCAAAGGTTGTCCTTACGGCTGCAGAGGTTGGCCCTTGGAGGATATAGGCTGGAAGGTTTGCGGAGCATATTGCATCTGCTACTATAGGGTTTGTTGCAACTGTTGCGAGGGTTTCCCCTGCGCTTGTTGCAGTTTTCCTTACTACGGTATCATCTAACCTTGCTTTTATGTGGACGTCCCTTGCTACAACAAAGGTTTCCCTTGTTGTTGCTGAGGTTGTCCATGTTGTTGCAAGGGTACTTGAATAGTTCCCCACAAATTTTCTAACTGAATCTGGCCATAGCCACCCTGAAAAGTGGATGGGCCTGACTAAATGTACTGCCTAGATTGAAGGATGTAAGTTAGATTAACCATTCCTTGAGAATCATATGCAACGTAAGGAGTTTGGTACTGAATCTGAGCCTCATAAGGTTGCTGATACTGGAAATTACTTGACTGAGATGGACCAACGAGATTGTGGACCTATTGGTACTAGACATTGCTTGATCCAGCAGGACCAACAGGGTTTTTGGATAACACTAGAAGAAGGTTGGTTCATTCGAACCATGTAAGCCTCTGAGTTACTTACATTCCTGGTGCCAAACATCATAGGAACACTCATATTCTGCCACCTAGGTAGTGGCACAACTTGTCCACTTACTAGAGGGATCGAAGAACTGATAGTAACATTCTTCGAGACCATCAACTGAACCAGATGGGTGACTAGGACGGATGATACAAGAGGGTTTGGAATGGTGGGTTTCATTGGGACTGAGATAACGACATGTTTGGAGGCTGGGTTCACAATGAATGGACTTGTAGTAGGCATGGAGCCAGATGCCCAAACAGGGTTATGATAAAGTGATGAAGCACTAGGTGTACTTAAGACCAATTGTGCTAAAGTCACATAATTAAGTGGTAAATCCTGATACACATTAACGGGAATGCTCCTCGTGTAGAGGAAATCTTCAGGAGGAAAGTGATGTTCTTCCTCTTCGATAGTGTGTGGAGTAGAAAATTCTGATTGATTTAGAGAGGTAACTGGAGCATCACCTTTGGGTTCCATATATGGGAACAAACTACGATGAATGACCGAAGATGTACGAGGGGATAATTCCGAAGGAACACCTAGCTGATCATACGGACTGTACGGACACTGCGGTGGTATCACAAGAGGGTCAAACAAACGATTCAAAGGATATATAACCAAGCCAAGCTAATAGCCAGCAGTCGGCGAACTCGCATGAGTCCGGATGTGATGACAAAGGTTGAATTCTTAGAACGATTCTGATTTCAAAAACTTGATCCTCGAGTGACTCTAGTAATTCAGGAAAAGGCTCCTCAAACAATCTTTCAGATGGAGGAGAGGAAGAGGAACTAGGTGAACTAGATGGTTCAGCCATGATGACCTTGTCTTAGTTAACAGGAAAAGAGAGATAAATTTCAAGGCTTTAAAATGTACTTTAGGGAAAAATCATGATTTGGTCTAGAAAATACTAATAGGATGCTATAAGATCATGGGCAATCAACTTTTAAGATGCATAAATAAACTGGTGCTCTTTCATGTTTTAAGAGTCGAGAAAGAATCAAAGATGACTCTATCACTTTCTATTGGAAACGAGCTCGAAAGGACAAGCACTCAAATGATCATTTATGTTTAATGAGTCAAAAATATCAAATTTCTGCTCTGGATGATATAGGTAAAAAGGATTACCAAGAAACTGTGAACTACATAATACCTCTTGGTGAACTGAGAAGTCTGGGCAGGCAATCTCCTTGAATGATGTGTTCAGTGTATCACGTTTGCAAGGTGAAAGACTCAGCATCCTATGGTTAAAGGATTGCATCCTAGAGGGGTCTCTCATTACATACTCGATGGTACGGGGAGCATAAACCTGTACTAGCGTTGTCTAGTCCTAAAGCTAACGATAGCTGCTAGGTTTAAAGACATCAGAACACTTCTCTAGCCTAGAGCTTCTAGATTTGATCGTTAGGTTTCAAATGCATCTTAGGTTAATTGAGTTCATTTTAAAGTTTATCTTGAATTATGCCTCAGTTTTCAGGCCTTAGCGATGTGACTCAAAAATCCCTAAATGCAACTAAATGAGACAAGACCCTTTCAATTCAATGAATTGTCTACATTAGAGAGGGTAGAAAACATAATCAAATGAAAAAAACCAAGCAACTAAAATCAAAATGATTTTTCACTACTTCAATTTTTGAGAAAATAAACTAATGAAAAATACATTCCAATTCCTAATTTCCTAACAAGTACACTTGAATAGTCCTTTTAAAAGCAAAGAGAATTCTTTTTTCTTTTAAAATTCCAAGGCAATCCTAGTTTTCAATGATGCTAACTATCGTAACATATTGATGCAGCAAACTAGAATGTTGTACTTTTCATGAAATGACAAAATGAATTTCTCATAAAACACTTCAATGAAAAAGTTTCAAGGCATTTGATTCTCAAGCAAATGAAAAACATGAAAGAGAATCTCTTTCAAACTAATGACATAACGACTTTACCAAAAGCAAGACAATCAATGTGATCTATGCTTGAAAAGGGATATTTAGACAAGAAAATGAAACTCTTCAAATTTGTGTAATGGAGGTCAAAGCCATAGAAGAACCATGAGCAAAATGCAAGGAGTAAATGCACCAACAAATTGACTCACAGAGTTCACAATCAACTGAATGGATGACAATCTAGATGCCCTAGTGCCACTAACCATCCAACAAGCCAATAAATCAAGCGAAAAGATGGCAAATCAATAAGCAAATAAACCAAATGAAAAGCATCTTTCTAGTCAGGTAGAAGATGGTCTAAACATATTACAGGGTAGAAATCATGGGAGATAAACACACTCGCCAAGATCTGGGGTGAACCCTAACCTTCACTTATAGGCATTGGCGCAACTGCCTAACTGACAACAAGCGTCAGAAGGGGGTCGACGCGATTGTTTCTTAGCATATTGTGCTGATCGATGTGATTGTCAGCAAAATAAGCATGCTGAGCGAGAATGCAAAGAAAAAATAAAAATTTTCAAAAGTTGCGACTAGACTTGCTATTATGAATTTTAAACCTAGAGTAGTAAGCAAAGAAAATCAAACAAAACTAAAGGGAAATGAAAAAACTAGAAAAGTTCACACAAAAGCATGAAATTCCAAGCAAACAAACAAAAGGATTGGATCCCGAGTGGAATCACCAATTTGTGGTGAAGTAAAATTATAAGTGCAGAAACAAACAATTCCTCTAGCCCGATAGCGGGTCTAGCCACTAACAAGACATTATATGGAACATTTCCTTAGGTTAGAACCAATTAAGAGGGCCTACCTCTTAGTATGCTTATCCTGTTTCGTGATGGCCTTGATTGCTCGCTTTATCTATCTCCCGTTTCCTTCTTAGAACACCTGAAATAAGTAAACAACATCAAAAAACAATCATTATAATAGACAAATTGTAATTCAACCTACTTAACAAGTCAAGAAGCATTAGGCCATAAACATGTGAGACGAAACATTATTTAGGAAATCAATTGACAATTTCATATATATTAAATCAAGAAGAGATTACAACCATTGTCTCGACATTGTTGTTCTCCTCCAACAAAACCAAGTTCCCACACACTTCCGTTAGCATTCCATGATGGCCTCAACAATGATAGTTTTAAGGCTCTTCCCTTTAGTCTTCACACTAAACCAAATTCACACTTGTTGTTCACTCCAAACTTAATTAGCACTAGCACACCAACATTAACACTAGCTTGTGCTTGGGAAAAAGGGAGGTTTATATAGCATGAATGGATGGGAGATGGTTCCTATTCTCATGGGAGAAGGTTTTATCTCTTGAAGTAGTTCCATCCTTGTAGGGGAAAGGAGCCCAAACTGAAATCTTCGACTCCATCTGGCCCAACCATTTACTAGACTTTTGTTATGAAACTTTTAGAGTTGGAAGCTTCCGCTCCTTATTTAAAAAACTTTCCAAAAGAGGATCGACGTGACTGAAACAAATTTCATTCGCTCCGGTCAGCACCAAGGACAATGTTAATCCCTACATATCAGCACGAGGAGGACAAGGGTCATTAGAATTTGTCTTGTAAATTGAGAAAAATAGAAGATTTTTGGGAAATGATGCAAACGGGAATTGTTCTGCTCATGAAGAGGGACATAATGGGAGTTTCTGCATGAAGGGAAAGCATGTAGGGTTCACTGCAGAGGTCCTCTAGGATCAAGGAATGGGGAGGATAGGGACAGTGACAAAATGCTGTGTAACACCATCACTTATCGGGCTAAAAGCAGTTTTCAAAGAAGTGAAAGAAGAGATAGAGCTAGTATAGTTAATGAACCAGCGTCAACAGTGGCAGGCCAAACCTATAGGTATGTCACAAGACGCATCCTAGTTCTTTCCTTCTTCACCATTTAATCAACAATAGAACCTAGGGGCAACATGGTAAGGATAGTCACCTTACTCGAATTGGAAATCCCAACAATTCTGTATGACACCTTGGCCAACTCAGTCCTTTCCAGGTAATGGCTGGCCAAATTCTCCTTTTTCTCCTATTTGGCAACGTAATCCATATCCATCCTAGTGACCTGCCTCTACTTCTCAAAACCCAAACTGGTCTCCGATTTGGCAGCGACCTTTCGAGATATCCAATACACCTATGGGAATAGGTCATTAACCTCAACCTACACCATCATCCCCATATCCATTACAAAAAAATCCTCAACCTCTTCCACGTCCTAATTTTCTAGCTCAACCAAATTCCAATCTCAATAATGGAATGGTTCAACTGGTGTAAGTTGTCCAGAGCTCAAATTATGAGACTGAACAAAAAAAATGTAATGAACTTAGATTGAGGTCAGGACATATCATTACCCCTGGGAAAAAAAATACCAACCATCAATTGAATTGGAAACCCCAATTGTACATATACTGTCAACTGTAAGTGATATAGAAATAAAATAAGGAGAAGATAAAGATTAACATAAGGATCTTGAGAAACTCGTAGTCACTTCTCTCCCATTCACCAAAAGGTTAACAATACCCAAACCAATTGTTTATGAAGATTTTGATCTTGTAGGGGAACTAAATAATATTTATATTAAAACTCCTCTCCTCCAGGCCATCCAAGATATTCCTATTTATTCTAAAATGATTAAAGAGCTATGTGTAAAGAAGCGTGTGAGGAAAGAAAAAACTTCACCCACCATTCATGTTGTAGGGACATTATCTGATTTACTCTTGGGAGGGGAAACTCTAGTAAAATATGAAGATCCTGAGAATCCCATTGTTACAGTTCAAATATATGGCCGCTCCTTTCCAAACACACTAGTGGATCTGGGTGCAACCATTAACATCTTAATAGCAAAAACATGTCAAACACTCAGTATTACAGCTCTGGAACCAACCACCAGCCTGCTAGAACTTGTTGATCATTTGGTGGTAAGGCCAGACGAAACTTTACAAGTTATTATGGTTTCTATTGATTCATGGGAGTATCGAGTAGATTTTCTTGTTATAAACCCAAAGAGTTAATTGGATGGACACCCTCTGATTTTGGGTCGACTGTGGCTGGAAACAACAGATGCTTACATAGTCTACCAAGAGGGCAACGTGACTATTGCTAAAGGGGATGTTGTAAAAAATCTTGTTTTATATCCTCCTGCCAAACCAATTCTGCCCATTGTAAAAATATGTAAACAACCGCCCACCTACCTAGAAGAAAGAATTCATTCACCACTTACAATAGTAGAGGCACTTGAATTCAAGGATTAGACTGAAGATGATGTTATCAATAACTTTATCAATCAACCAGCTAATGTGAACAATGTCAAATGTCAAATGTTAGAAGAAATTCTTGATAATGAAGCCTTGGAAGACCCTTTGAAAGGTACTAATGATTAACATATCCAAACAATATTTGTTCACAACAGAAAACTTGTTGAAATTGAACGAGGCAAGGTTTTAAACATTAATGATAGCCTGGACAGCAACCAACAATAGAAACTCATTCAGGTCATACAGAAATATAAAGGGGCTCTTAGCTAGTACTACCCTGACATGAAGGGCATAGACCCACAGTTATGTAGGCATCATATCTACACCGGAAATGATGCTCATCCTATCCGAAAGCCTCAATGAATATTGAATTTGTATCTCAAATATATTGCAAAAGAAGACCTACAAAAGTTGCTAGATGTGAATTTCATTTATCCCATTTTAGATAGAAAATGGGTCTCTCCATTAGTAGCTGTCCCTAATAAAAATGGGAAGTGGCGTATCTGTGTGGATTATTGGGAATTAAATAAGGAAACATAGAAAGATCACTTCCCTCTTCCATTAATTGATCAAGTCCTTGATACTTTGGTAGGGAAGTAATTCTTTTCCTTTCTAGATGGCTTCAACGGCTATAATCAGATTCAAATCACCCCTGAAGACCAAGACAAAACAATCTTCACCTATCCATGGGGTGCATTTTCTTATAGAGTTACCATTTGGCTAATGCATTTCCCCAGCTATGTTTCAAAGGGCCATACTCAACATTTTTGATGACCTGATAAATGAAGGGCTTGAAGTTCACATTGATCACTTTACCCCATATGGGGATGACTTTGATCAAGTGCTATAAACATTAGAGAAGGTTTTGGAATGATGCATTGCTACCAAGCTATATTTAAGAAATGTCAAGTGTCACATGATGATGACCGAAGTCGTAATCCTGGGACATTATGTTTATGCAGAAGGGACACAGGTAGATCCAACAAAGATATAAGTAATGTTTTTGCTACCTACACCCTGTACTTAGATGGAGGTATGTAGCTTCCTTGGATATGCAGGCTATTATCGCAAGTTTTAAAAAAAAAATCACAAATTGTTGTGCCTTTATATGCTTTAACTAGAAATGTTGACTTTAAATGGTCTGACAAATGTGACACAACTTTTACATATTTAAAGAAACTAGTTTTGATGAAACCAATATTATGTGGACCTAATTGGGAACTGCCCTTTCACATCTCCATGGATGCATAAGATGCAACAATAGGCATTGTCCTCGGCCAAGAGGAGGACAAAAAACCTTATGCTATATATTATATCAACAACAATATTACTGTTGTTGAACTTAATTATACAGTAACAGAAAATGAATTCTTAGCTCTCATTTATGCCATAAAAAAATTTAGACATTATATAACTAGCTATCAAGTTTTTCTTTATACTGATCATTCCGCCATTAGGTACTTAGCCAATAAACCTATTACAAATGGTCGAGTGACTCATTGGTTATTACTTTTGCAAGAGTTTGATATCTACATCAAGGATCGTCCGGGGAAGGAAAACCCAGTCGCTGATTTTCTGTCTCAAGTTCCAAATTTAAATGATCCATTGGTAGTGGACGACCAATTTCCATATGAACATTTGTTTGTCATAGTAGTCAAAATGTGATGGTATGAAGATGTAGCAAATGATATGGTAGTAGGAAGCTGCATAGGCACTTGACAACAAGGGAAAGAAAACAAATTGTCCATCACAACACCCAGTTTTCATGGATTGGCAAATACCTTTTTCACACAAGTTATGGTATGTGTATACACAAATGCATTCGTGAGGATGAGATTCATGAAATAATGAAGGCTTGCCATGACAATCCCTGCAGAGGACACTTTACAAATCATAAGATAGGGCATAAGGTACTACAAATGGGCTATTATTGGCTAACTATTTTTAAAGATGCTAAGAAATATGACTAGGCTTGTGATAGCTACCAAAGGATGGGCTGACTTGGTCAATCCGATGAAATTCCATTGCAGCCCCAATTGGTGATAGAACTATTTGAGCGATGGGCACTGGATTTTGTTAGCCCATTTCATCCATCATCAAACCAAAAGGCCTACATATTGGTTGCCATAGATTATGTCACGAAGTGGGTAGAAAAAATAGATTTTCCAAGAGCTATAGAAGAATCTATAATTAATTTCCTTTCTGAGCTTTTTGTGCAGTATGGTTTCCTCGGGAAGTGATAATAGATGGGGGAGGACAATTTCTAGGACACAATATTACAACCACTCTCAGAAAACATCACATTACACATAGAATCACTTCTCCATATCACCCGCAGGCGAACGGGAAGGTTGAAATAACTAATAATGTCAACGAATAAATTCTTAGCACGACAGACTCAACACATCGATGAGAATAGACTGCTAGACTACCAGAGGCCTTGTGGGCCTATCACACCACTTGGAGAAATACTACTGGATATTCTCCGTAGCAACTTGTGTTTAGCCAAGAACCTATTTTTCCTATTGAATTTGAAATAAAGACTCTAATAATGACTCACGAAGTGGGACTGGATCTAACAGAAGCCCAAACCAAGCGACTTCAACAAATAAACGAATTGGACGAGGCTCGACTACCTGCTCTACAATGTACTACAATTATTACAATGTACTACAATTATTCAGCAGCAAAGGGAAAAGTGGCACGACAATCGTATAAAAAGGAATAGGTTTCAAAAAGGAGATTGGGCACTCCTCTATGACTCCAAATTCTAGGACATTCTAGTCAAGTTACAAACAAAGTGGCTTTCCCTTTATGAAATTCAAGAAGTACATAACAATGGTACTCTCACCTTGGCCACCATTGATGGGTCTGGCCATTCTTTCAAGGTGAATGGACATCGGCTGTGTCTTTATCAAAACCACTCACCAAGGATTCTTTCTGCCAACAGGTAAGTGATGACCCCACCATGTAAATTTTAGCTACAAGGAGTGATGACCCAAAAAAAATTCTCTCGTGAAATTGCATTTTTCTTTAGTTGTAAATAATGTATATATTCCTTTATGGTTGATTGCTATGTAGTTAGGAATCACCATGTAAATACAAGAATTTTTCTTGTCTTTGGGTTTTTTCGTAGATGTTGTTCAATCAATTGAACGATTGATAATCAATCAATTAAACAACACTTATTTTCGTGTCTTTATTGTTCTTCAATCGATAGAACGATTGTTATTCAACCAATTGAAAAACGTTTGTTTTCATATGTGTGTTTTTGTCTAATAAATTGAATGATGTTTGTTCAATCAATTGAAAAACACTTATTTTTTTGTGTCTGTTGTTGTTCAATCGATTGAATGATTGTTGTTCAATCGATTGAACTATTGTTGTTCAATCAATTTAACAATACTTATTTTTGTTTACATATTGTTGTTCAATCGATCAAATGATTGTTGTTCAATCAATTGAACAATAATTTTTGCGTGTTTTCTATTCAATCCATTGAATTATTTCCACTCAATCAATATAACAGAACCTTTTGCATGTTTGTTGTTCAATCGATTGAGCGATTGTTGCAATCAATTGAATAACACTTTTTGCGTGTTTATTGTTCAATCGATTGAACGATTGTTGTTTAATCAAGTAAACATCACTTTGTGTTTCCATTGTTCAATCAATTTAACAACATTTTTTGTTTTTTGTTGTTGTTTAATCTATTGAACGATTGTTGTTCAATCAATTGAAGAAAACCTTTTGAGTTTTTACAATTTTGTTGTTTAATTGATTGGATGATTGTTGTTCAATCAATTGGATGATTATTGTTCAATCAATTGAACACTTTTTTCATTTTTATGATTTTGTTGTTCAATCGATTGAACGGATGTTGTTCAATCCATTGAACAACATTTTTTTCATTTCCAAGCATTTTGTTGTTCAATCGGTTGAACGATTACTGTTCAATCAACTGAACAACAGTTTTTGTGTTGTTCAATCGATTGAACGATTGTTGTTCAATCAATTGAACAACACTTTTTGCATCTTTTTGTTGTTTTTCAAGCAATTGAACAATTGTTTTTCAATCAATCAAAAAACACTTTCTAAGTGTATGTTGTTCAATCGATTGAACTATTGTTGTTCAATGAATTGAACAGCTGCAATTTTTCTTTTTCTGTATTTGTTGTCTAAATCGGTAGAATGAATAAACTGTGATTTCTTTTTGATGTTTTATCATCGATCATTTTTTTGCCATTTTGTTTCTCTTTTATGTTTTAAAAATAACCATCTGGTTGGATTTGCACCTAAGATAAAGAAAAATAGTAACGTTAATACCATTGTGACCTATGAAACCTTTTAATGGTTATATTTATTGAAAAGCTGACATGGTGCATCTCTATAATCACTAGTTGAATATCTTCCCTTTGGACACATCATAAAATGATTTATTATTTTAATGCCATGCTAATTTATCTTTCACACTTTTGAATGGGTAAATCCATTTGATATGATGATACGAGGGTAAAAGTATAACTTTCATTGGCATTTGTTTTTACTTCTTATGCCATCCTTGACCCTTAAGTAGTAAATGAGGCTCCCTCTTTTTACAATAAAAGCATCAAAATATGAAAATATGAAAATATAGAAATATGAAAATGAAAAAAATATTTTCTTAAATAGGATAGGGGGTCTTAGTACGAGCTAGTCTACCATGATCATAAGGATGTAATGGGTGAAATTCCATTTTGGCCACCAAACTAGGATAATGAACTTCTTGATAATTAAAATTGTCGGAAGAACAAGGGGTCTCATCAGGAGCCAACATGCTCACTTTGTTATATCCTGGTGAATGGCACTATGATTATCTGGTTACCATGCCAGCATAGTGGTCTATTTAGGGAAGGAAAAGAGAGAATAATCTAAAAATAAAAAGGAGGACTCTCGCTCATTTGAAGGGTTAAAAAGCAACCCTATCGAGGCTATGGATGCTTGCTAGTAGCAATGGCTCTACTTGTGGTATTGAAGTACCATGTGACATTGCCAAATTATCTCTATCCTATTACCCCCCATGGATTCCTTTCTAAAGGAAATGTTCCAATTTGAATGGCATTCATAAAAAGCCAACATGCATGGTAACTTATATCTTATATCCATTATATCATGTTTTTCCAATCAATTTAATGACAATCATTAATGCTTACCGTTGATCATGCGCTTGATACTTTTCCACCTAAGGTAAAAATATTTTTGACATAATGGTTTAAATCTCTGTTTTAATTTATGGGCATTTCAAATCTATTAACATGTATTGCTTTGATTGTGATTGTTGTATAATACACCACTTTTATTGATTGGTTGCTTTCACTTATGATTTACCGATTCTTTCTCTGGTTTTTCCCATGCTTGGCAGATGTGGATGCCCTTTTCTGATTGGAGGGTGGATGGTCTGCATATGAAGAACATGTGACAATTTATGGATAGTTGTGTGATGATTATTAAATTGATTTCCAGTTAGAGGACTGCATGATGATTGTGTATGTGTAATAATTATCAAACCATTTCCAATTGAAGGAAAAAAGGAAACAATTATGGACAACATGTGAATTTATTATGATCCTGCATCAAATATTGATGACAAGACAAATGACTTAATTCTCTATGATATTAATTCTAAAAAAATGTCATTCTCCTGTCAAAAAGCTTTAACGTTCTCTGTTGTTGTTCCAAACTGTGAAAGAGTGAGAGAAGTGCATGCAAGTGAACTAGCCATAGGAAAAAAACATCCATGGGAGGAAGGGCCATTCAAAATGAACCCACAGTGCTCAGGGTATCATATTAGGCTCGGGTGATTCATGAGCACGTCGACTGGTTACAATATTTGACTAGATTACATTACTTTCATGAGGAGGTGACACTGGAATTTCTGAAGAATTTGTAGAATGGGCACACAATGGTGACAAACAAGAACAAAATGGTCTCTGAAGCAATCATAGCTAAAGTCACTAGACTACTAGCAGAAGGAACAAGATGGATAGACAAACATGTTCTTCTGCAGGAAGCCATGACAATCTTTCAGGATCCAAATGAGCAATTGGTGCGAAAAGGGAATGGTGTCACCCTACAGCTCTGACACAACCATGGCAGGTTCGATTGGAAGCCATTGTGCAGAGGTACATCATGTGCGACGAGTGATAGGACGTGGTAAAACCTCACCAACTTAAACTATTATCCATTTTAAAATAGAAAACTACAGTTAACTTGCCATTTTATTTAAATTTTTTATTGCATGATGTTGCCCGTCGGATTAGAAAAGAAAAGGAACCACATATAGTCATCAACCATCATGGGATGATCAAACTAATTATCACTCATGGACTAGCCTAGAAGCTACTAACCTAGGATAACCTTGTGAATCCTACTCTGGCCCCACCAATAGAAAACCCAACAATTGAATAGCGAGGGCCAAGAGTGACAAGTCCAAAAAGGACACAGAAAAATAAGAATCCCTCTTTGGCCTCGGGCCGAGCAAAGAGAATATGCTTTGTAAGGGTAAAGTCACAGAAACACACCCAAGTTCAAATAGACAAGGTAGGGAAATATCACATACCCCATCCAATTCCATAAGATATCTCTCTATAGGACTATGAGGAAGAGGTTGCTCAAGTGCTGGAAAATATGGGGATATTTGGTAAAGTAAGGCAACAATTAGGGAATTCTAAAGGGTAGAATTATGACTCCAACTAGTGTACCCCTGCTAGCAGTCCTGGTCATGATAAAACCCTCTCGTTTACTGATAATTTGGAAGAACAGAGGGAACCATTTCATCCTATGGGGGAGCCCCTTGAAGTAGAAATACATGCAGAGGAAACAATTAGAGGAGGAAATCAAGTAGAAGGCATTAGTCCACTAGAACCCCCAGCTAAGGAAAACCCTACAAAAGAAACCCTAGAAAGTGAAAGTCAACCAGGGAGCACCAGTTTTATTAAGTCCCAAAAGATGAGGCCCACCTTGAAGTAGACCCTGAAAATGATAATTACTCTGAAAAAAATAATTTATCAGGAGACACCATTCCATTGGGGTCTCCTGATAGGGAAGCTCATGGTGATAAATACCTTGAAGGTGGAAATCCATCAAGGGACATAGTCCCATTAGAATCCTACCTTGATGTTGATACAATTCCACCTAAATAGGGACCTACAGTAAATGTAGCCATTCCCCGACGGTCATAAGCCTCAAAACAAAGCAAACATACAAGGATAGACTTGGGAAAATTCTCAAGAAATATAGGAGCCAAAAGAAAATAATTAAGAAGCTAAGACAGTGGTTGAAGGAAGCAGTGAGGGTTAGGAAAGTGAAAGCAGAATTGGAGACCACAAGGACCTAAATTGAATATTTCCCTGGTGAAGATGATGAAACCCACACTGAAACCCTATTGGTTTATTCACAATAAACCCAAACAGAGCCATGTCTTTTATAAGATAGTGAAATGCAATCAGAGGATCCTTGTGTTTTCCCATAGGAAACTCAGACAAACTTCCCTACTATTGATGTTTCCATGTAAATTGATACTAAAGAAAACACCCAGGCTAATTGTTGCATGATACAAGAAGTGACCGAGGCTGTTGTTTAGACTCACCCAATGGAAACACAAGATGATGAGGTCCAGACATATGAGATGCCTATCTAAATTCCCTTTGTAAGGGAAGTGGTCATTAGGAAATTGCAGAATGAGCTAGTCAAGACTCTGGAGGAATTGATTCAACATAAAGAGGAAGTAGTGCCCCTACAAGTACACCAAGAATTATTAAAGAAATTTGAGGCACTCATGGTCACAGAGTGTGAAACTTTTTCAAATTATAAGGATGAACAAAAGAAAGTCGAAAAATCACAGGTCAAGTTGCAGAAAGCTAAAGAGCAATTGGAGACTGTTTTCTCTATTTATTCATATGCCCTGTCATGCGGAGCTCTTGCTACCAACTACACATTGATCTTACTAGAGAGATCTCTCCTATTGAAGGTCAAAGCTGTTATGGATGGAAAGTCAGTAGAAATTAAGACCACCTCAGATTTTGTTAAGTGTTTCAAGGAGTAGAATGAACAGGTATAGTGCCTCCTATGTGAATTGTACATGAATAATTTCTTTTTAGAAGATGACTTAGACATCAATCCTGGCCCCTTCATAGAGGATATCAAATTCCAAGCCTTTATTTCCTTTGCCACTAACCAGATCAAATGGGCCAAGGCCTATAATTCTTTTACAAAATGAGAATATGACATATACCTGTGGGTTAGGGGAGAGCCTACAAAACCCCTACACCTCTTTCTCCACCAAAAATAGTTTATGAAATGAACATGTGTTGTGGGCCAATTAGGACTTCTGCAAACAGACATTATACAGGCTGGGAAGGAGTACTTCCAAGAAATCAAAGAAGAAGCTTTATCTCTAGCTAGGCAGAGATGGGAAGCCTCCAACAATACTTTCATGAACAGAGAGCCATTTGGATTCAGGAATTCCAAAGCTACCTCCACTCTCTTACATAAGTACAACAACATGGTCTTAAGCGTGGGCCCTAAGTGGATAGGGTGCTGATATAGAAGCCCGATTATCTGGTATCCCCTAGATGGGTACCTCAGTGATTATAAATTGACAGATAAAAAAGTGAATCAGGCTTTCACAACACTTAAAAATAAAAATGGTTTTAGGTTGTACAAGGAAGAGGTGTACCCAGCCTATTCCTTAACTCAATTACACCTTAACCATTTGATTGCATTAGGACATGCAATAAGGTAAGATGGGGAGTATGTTGGGATGAGAAAAAGGTATTTTTTCTCCTCGTAAATAGCCTAATTTAGAATTTCATATGTTTATCTTTGTTTTACGGATCAAAATAGAGGAAACAACAACAAAAGTTGGTTAAAATTTATTAGTAACAAACTAGATAAATTTGGGCATAAAAAACTGACTTTCACTATCTTTGTATGTAGGGACACGGATTGGATGATAGTTGTTCAATCGACATGACAACAGAAACCAGTAAAGGAAAAGAGACAGTGTCCTGAGCATGCAAGAAATTGGAAGACCATGAGGACCAATGCTATTTTATGATGAAATTAGATCGAGTATTGCAAAATCCTCAGGGTCCCCTAATCCTGAGGATTCACTTTCATCTAATTACTTTTCTAAATGTTATATAAATCCCTAAGGTAAGCTAAATATCTAGTTTAGGAATTCGCAGATTGTAATTATTATTTTGGGACATATAATAATTTCATCTCAGTGATGTTGTAACTCAATTATTTATTTTAATGAAGAATATTGTGTTTAATTCATAATCCTAATCTAAATATCTAACAACAGGGACTTCTGGAGACTTTGGCCCCAGTCAATAGAAGATCTACTACTCCAACTGTGTTATAATTATTTGTGTTTATTTTTCATTATTTATTATTATTAGTTTGAAAAGTTAGTATCATTTTGATTACTGTGAGTATTGATGATTCTAATTTTCATTGTTGTTCAGTCAAGATTCTAGATTTAACTATGTGATTATATATGTGTGATGCTCTGTATTGAAATGGTTATGTTATATGTGTGATGCTCTTTCTCAAATTGGTTATGTTGATTTCATATTTTTGTTCATTCTAAGGTAACGTTATCATAGATTTCAAAGCTAGAGTGATTTCAGTCCATGAGATGTTATATGGTTATTTGCTTGTTCAATTATCATAGCTTTCCTTCATGTTAAATGAGTAAGTTTCAATACAAGTTAGATTATCAAGTGTGATTCTTTCCATTTGCATTCTGATTCAGTTGCTTGCAAAATAGATTAAGTAACTTCGAAATTGGGTTATGAATTCCTTTCAGAAGTGTTTGGATTGAATTTAGATAAATAGACATTAGAAATTGTAATGATTCCAACACAGATTAACCTCTGAATTTAGTGCATATATAGTGACGACACTCTTGAAATAAAAGGACTTTCCCTGGGTTGATAATGAATGTAGGTATTTAGATTTCTTGTAATATGACATCTTAGTGCACCAACACCCAAAAGGCCCCCAACACTCACTAGTGACTCGTACTGAGTCACTCAGCTTCGGTTCCCTTGATTTTTGCTACAATTCCAATGTAGTCTACATTATACTATTGGAATGTCTCTACCATTTGTTTCTCATGTTTGCATACTTCCTCCAACAATGCCTCTATGGTTCGCCCATTAGCCTTTTGCAGTATTTATACCTTCCTTTTCTTCAATTCTTTGAGCCTTTCATCCACTGCTTGAGATAGTGTAAGGGCTTCATCTTGCAATGGCTGGCTTCTTGCTTACAAAATTTGCACCTTATTCCGAATCTCATCTATCTAGTTTTGGAGGCTCTTCCCTTCAGTAATACCAGCGAATCTCTGTAAGACTAGTAGGCCCTTTACAACTTCCAATATTTCATCGTGCTGATTTTGCTTTACCTATAATTCCTCCTTGATATTTTGAATGTTTGGATTCTCCTACAATGAAGTCCAAATCTACATCTTGTCATCCAATAATTCCCCGTAGTTTTCCGCTATGTTAGAGATACCTTTCAATGCTTTCTTTAAATATTTTTGCCTCTCCTCCCACACTTATGGTTGCGTCGCTAGTTGTAGCCTTATTTGTAGCTCTAATATTTTCACTTCATATTTGAACTTTATATTTTCTAGTGTATTTTTTAATTCCTTGATCGTGAGGGAAGGCTTAATGATCTTCTCTGTTGGTGGTTCCTCCTCACCAACCTTCACATCCAATATTATGTTGCAACTTTCTTCAATGGATTTTTCCAACCATTCTTGTTGCTGATATGCTTTGTCTCTTTTCTTAGCCACCTCCTTTGCTGCTTCTTTAATGAAAATTTCTCCTTTTTCATTTGCATCATCATTATTTAGGTTTGTTGCTCCTACTCTTGTAGTTTAGTTGTTAAAATTTGATGGAATTCGTCAAGCATTTGAATGGGGAGTGTGGCAATATTTATGATGACATTCTTCCATGCTTTGGATCATTCTTTGTCCTTCTTTGAGTACCAGTGAAGTGCCCCAGTTGGAACCTACACAATTGTAAAGTCAAATTGCATTTTGATTCTTTTCTCTACATGTTGTGACTGAGCTCTTTGTTTTTGTTGTTTTTCCACTAGGGGAAATGCCTTCAACTCCATGATTCCCTTCTATAATTCAGTCAAGATCATTCTATATCAATCATCAATTCTTTCCTAGGTCTTCATCATGATCTCTTGGACCTTCTCTCTTATCTCATCGGCACCGCCATTAGTGAGGACAAGCATTTCTATGTATTTGGACTTATCCTTCTTCTACTCTTTCCTCTTACCCACCCCAGTTGGTTTTTCTCTCTTTCTGACAATAAAAGGTGACTCCTCTAATATTCCTTCATCATTGAGGGGTTCCTCATGCTCCTACTCTATTTCCTTTTGTAGAAATTTTGAATAATTTAACACATATTCAACAAAGATTATCCTGATCATGTACTATTGCGGAAAACATACACAATACATAAGCTCCTCTACGTTGATCATCAATATAGTAGCATCAATAACAATAAAACATCAAGAGCATTCACACATTAACACAGTATGTATCCCGGGGAAAGCATCTCGCTAAAAACCCCAACTATCTGTATATTAATGATTGAGTCATGTAACATTACAAAGTACAATGCTTATCACAAGCAATCCAGTACCAGCTCCACCTGTTACACACAATACAACTCAGATCTGAATCAATCACTAGCTCAAATCTCTTCTGCTGCTTGCCTGCCTCCGCTGCTCAATACCTGCACAAGAACCGGTGATAATACCAAGGCAGCCACGTCTTTCCTTGGCTAAATCACGTGAGAACAAGCTAAAATATGTGCAAACTCATTGGCATACTCAATCCCCTGATTTGTGCAAGATATGGTGCACAACTATAGTCACAACGGATAGCAATCTGATTCTTTAACACTTGTCCCTGCTGAACTGAACATGCACTGACATGCAACTGAGTTAACTGATGTATTCATTAGTTGTATTATGAGTTAATAACTTGTGAATTAATTAATAACTAATTCACCCAACTCATCTCTAGTCTATTTGCCAGTTAGACTAAATACAACCAGTTTAACAAAGCTAAACTGAACACAACTCCATCAACTGCACCTCCAGTCCACTAAACTCAACTCACTTGAGTTATAACTGAAGTCCTGCATGCAAATATTAGTCATCCCATAGGTAACCACGTATTTCCTTCTGGGATCTGCATGTACCACATCCGTAGCTCATCCTGAAGTGCTCCAAGAGAATAAGACAAAGTTTATAGTCTAAATATTATTATGAGCTAATAATATTTGACTGTTCTATATTTAGACTGAGCAGTCACTCCGCTGTGGTGTCACTCCACTGTGGTCTAAAAATAGAAGTCCATCTATTTTTTCAACTTGATCAATCATCCATAAACAGCAACCTGCAATCCATAGACATGATCCATATGTCTAAAAATAGACTTGCGCCAAAAATAGCCTGCGGGCCCACTTAGTGAAGGCGACTCTTTTCACTAAGCTCCATCATCTTGTTGCAATCTCAACAATTTACCCTTCCGATGTGAGCAGTTTTCTCTCTCTTCCACCAAACTTGTGTCACTCAATGTGTGGCATCAGGTGCGACTTGGTCAAAACTCCTTACACCTTGAGGCCTTCTGATATCTTGCCAATTTTGTGGAATGCACGGAACCAAATTAATTACTTTTCTGCATTTCATAGCTATTTCAGGTTCAGGCACTTTGAGGCTTTCCTTCACTTAGGGGGATGCCCTGCAATACATGATTAGCACTTTAGCACTAATTGCATATCAGAAACTACCCCTATTTCTTGAATTAGCCTCTGGTTTTTCCAATTTGCGTCAGCACGTGTTACCATGGGCCAATGGTTTGCGCGCTCGACCGAGGGTCCTCGTTGCTCCGTGTTCATCACAATTGCAATTGTCACGAGGATTCCTTTTGATAGCTTGATCTTTCTAAGACTTCAATCCTTTTGGCGTAATTTGAAAGAGTTTATGAAAACTTAGAGAGTGTTTAGGATCCAATTCAGATCAGTTGGACAAGTGAGCCTCCAACAAGTTAGTGTGAGCTTCATGGAACCAGAATGTACTCTGGACCTCAAAGTCATTTCCTTTCCAGAAGGAACATTGCATGCAGAGTCCAAGGAAGACAATGCCTAGCTTGAAAAGATCAAATTACTGGGTATGAATTTAGCCGCCCTGCCATTTCAGAGCCTCCACATGCTTCATCAGTGGGTCTTATATGAGCTTCAAATCAAAGAACAACATGCACTATCAGTGATCAGTGAATTTAAGATGAAAAATGAACATATATTTGTCAAGAAGGTTCAGGCTCTTAAGGAAGAAAAAGAGCTCTCAATGTGGAGCCAGATCATAGGAGCCACAATTTCACAAGCGTGTAATTTAGTACTGGAGCTACACATTCCAAAGGATGTGGGCGCGTTAGCAATAATCCAAAATTTGGATGATGCAGCGTTACTTTTGATTTTGAGATAAATATCTTAGAACTAAAATTGAAAATGCAGCCAACCACTCTTCCAGAGGTTAGGGAGTAGCGCAGTGCAACCATTAGGGAACATATGACTACCCTGGATAATGCAGTAATAAGATACAATTCTATCGTTGAGAATGCAAATGGAGTGATGGACCACTTTACAGGAGGACTCTAACTTGTAGTGATTGGGTATAGAGGCTAGAGAGGCATAGAACAAATTTGATGAGATCAGGGTGACTTCGCACGGTTTGGTGCCAATCTAGTGCTTCAAATGGTTATAGGAAATGAAGGTACTATAGGAACATGTTGAGGGTTTGCAGCACAGGGAACATGTTTTTAAGGCTTGACTTCAGCCATGAATGGAGGAAGAAATCTAGATTAATCTAGCTATCCAAGAGAATCTAAAAACTTTCTAGCAGACACAGAGGACCATGCGCATTGCGATGGAGGGGCCAACTAAAGAGAAGCTAGTTGAAAAAGTGTAATAAGCTGTCGTGCAGCGCATAAAAAACCTTAAATTCTTGAATATTGAGTTTAATAATATCTTCCACAAAGTGGAGAAGCCAGTTGACTGACTTGAGGGTGAATCACCATATTTGTGTTGGGGCCCTGTTGGGATAGGGTCCTAGGTAAATTTTTTATAGTTATGTCAATTTTTGTAATACGTTTTGTTAATGAATGTAAAGAATTCATTAAACATGGAAGCAGAGCATGAAGTTAAGTGTCAAAGGGGCTTTAACCCCTTGTATGGGTAGGTGATAGGTTAATTTTGAGACTCAACCATGGTTCGTGGGCCATGGTAATGTAATGAAAAGGCTATATATTTTTGAGCCATAGTGAGTCTAAGTATGACATTCTTTGATAGAGAATGATTATAAGAGAAATGTGTTAAGACAAGAAAAGTCTATTTCTTGTACTTAGGTGAAAGCATAAGGCTCCTATAGCTGAGTGCACGTGCCCTTGCAGGTGAGGGCATAGGGCAGAAAGAGTCTGTAGCTAAATTATAAATCTAATAAAGGTTGTTTTGGATTGAATCTATTACATTTGTGCCTTGTTTCTTATTTTTGTTTAAGTTTATTCATCTTTGCTCAATGATCTGTTTTCTATGAATTAAATTTTACTCTCTGCGTGAAACTGTGGGACCTATAATATTTATGCATGATAAAATTAATTAACTACCTTCACGAAGTATTAGAGAGATATTTTGTAACTAACTCTTTGAAAACGGGTAGATTTGCGTTAAGGCAGATCTACGGATATGATTTATTGCCTAAAAAGAGTGAATCTATACCTTTTCATAAATTTAAGTACGATTGTGTGACTTCGTGAAGATCTGAATGTCATTTCGATAAATTTACAGTCATTAATAGTCATAATGAATATATTTGATCGAAGGAAGATATTAGCTATAGATCCTTGAGAAGACCATCACACATACCTCTGGATGCAGAAACTTAGTTCTAGCATCCCGCAATACTGCTATGGTTGATAGTGCAACATGCGCTATGCGGGTTATTTTTGAAAGTGCAAGCTATTAGGGTTTTGATAGTTGTCATGAATAAATTTGAACCTTGGTCAAACCCCTTTAAGCCAACACCCTTACAAAGATTAACTATCATGCAACTTTCCCGACAAAACCCAATTTCGAGCCATCAATTTCCATCATTCAATAACAATCGTCAAATCAGTGGAAAGGCAAGGATCACTAGATGGGGTAACGTAGCGCATGTCAATTGGTGTAGGGGTTAGTGGGGTGTGACAGGGATGCCGTGTCTGCAAGAGCCTACTCATGGAAATAGATTTTAAATATAAAAAATACATATATACCTTGAATGGCCTATGAGCCCAACTGCCAAGTGGGAAAATAATGAGTTTTCGCATGGCAGTTAAATGAGGTGGAAGAGTGAGTAGGCCTATCACTGAGAGGACATGACTTTCAATTCAAAGGTTAGATTCAGGTGAAATTTTATATCACTGGATTTGTCTCAATGAAGCGAATGCAATGGTGATGGTCGTTGTAAGTCTTGAGAAGTATGGGAAAGTTAAAACAAATATACCCCATTCTTACAATGTTATAGTGAAGATTGTGTTGGCACAATGACCACGGTTTACTTAGGGTATGGGGTAAGGAGTGTTGTTACAGAGTCGTATCAGAGTATCCAAGTTCAACACTAGGATCAGATGCGCTAATCATAAGCAGGAATTTACAACCCATCTTTGGACTATATTGTGAGCAAATAACAGTAAAAACTCCCTACGGGAGAGGGATTCATAATGATGTTTAGAAAATTAATAAAAAATTTCTTAGGTGCTAAAATTTGGTTCTAAATCATTATGATGTGCATTATTCATGCATTTACATTGCGTTATAGATATGTGGCATGGTTGATTATATGATTTCTTTGGCACATCACCACTGTTGATCGTATGGTGATCCTTTGGATGTCTGGTATAATATGTATGTGAGTATTAATGTGATGCAAGGAACCTTCAAAAACCTCCCTTTGTTGTTAAAATGTTGTATTGATGCCCATGATAGCTAATTGAGACGTGTAAATGTGAATTCTAGGACAAAGTTGTGATTTTTTGTGCTACATGGCATGGTTACTATTATTGAGTGTGTGTGTGATGTGGTGTAATATATATATAATAATATATATATATTATATATTATATATATATATATATATATATAATATATAATATATTATATATATATATATATATATATATTATAATTGGATGGGAACATCCAATTTCCCACATATGATATAATGTCTCAAGGGATTAGAGATATGACTTTGTGCATATTTTAGGAAGACAAGTGAATGATAATGACTTGGTTGTAGGTATTTGTTATAGAATTAAGGATCATGGCTAGCTATTGAATAGTTTCATGAAAGTGCTATAATGCATCTATGTCAACATGACAATTACAAGTATGATAAATGTTAATATAACATGATATTTTTCTAGCTGATGCTTTGAAGTTGCAGATTCCATGGATGTTGTTGACCATAATAAGAGGGTCAAATTATTATTGTATTTAAAAGCTTTATTAAAAAAAATAGTGTGGCCTTGGTAGAGACGATGATTTTAACTAGTATCTTATGTATGGGCCAAAGATTGAACTCTAGTTTTTCTTCGACATGATGATGATTATGAACAATATCAGTTCATTGCCAAATTTTGAAAATAATTTATATATGTAATACCTAGTGCTTTGGTTTATGATATGTCACTGATGATAATTTTAAAGTTGTGTCAACCATAGGATTCCACACTTCTCCTAACCTAGTAAATATGACAATTGGCATATGTGTTGTGAGATTATTTTATGAGCTAATAGCTTATTGTATATGGCAACACACAGTAGGACTTAGTGGCAATGGAAGGAAACATGCATTTTGGCATTGCACAATAGTATATAGACCAATTCTATTGAGAATGGGGATGGATATTCCTCCAAGAGATGAGAACATTCATAACTATGGAGGCTAATATAAAAGACATGGAAGGTAGGCTAAAGATCTGAAGGGAAAAACTTAGAAAACTCACCAAGAAACAACATAATTGGCTAAGTGGAACGTTGAGTTGCAAAGAACATACCTATTTGAATCCTCTAAAATAAGGGATGGTAAATGAAGGAAAAGGCTTCATGGGGATGAGAAGGATGAAAAGATAATATCTTGTTGGTGTTGTGAGAAGAGCATCATAAAATGGATTATCCCCATGGGAAGAGAAAGAGAGAAGACACACCCAGCAAGCCATAGGGACACATAAGAACAATAAAGGACACTAAGGGGGCAGAGGGGACAATGCCTCAATATATATATATATATATTGAAAATATTCCCTTTGAACGTTTCTGGAACATAATACAGAAAGGTTTCTACGACGCTTATAACGAAGCGTTCAACTAATTTGATTTATAAGTGTGGATTCGTAAACTTGTATGATGGCCAAAAGTGCCATGAATGGTAGACTTGTGATATTGAATTGATTTTGGGGATTGTATATTTTATGCTTATGCGCTATCGCTTAATTTACCAACTTCTTGGTTTGATATCGTTTTGTTTTAGACTTGTGCATGGTAATGCGGGTTTTTGGTTTTGATTATCATGTTGGTTTTAGGTCTTGGTTATAATGATGATTTTGTTCATGTTTACGATGCTATTTTACTTGTTTTGTCAATGATTTTTGTTAGATGTCCTTTTGGAATGATTTCCCATTTCTTCCTCTTGTATTGGCTTTCAGTTCTTGAATTTTGAATTGCATGTTTGGGGAAATATTGGAATAAGGAGGGTGTAGTTGTAGGGCCATAAAATCTTGAAAAAAAGTGGGAAACATTTGATACACGTGAAGGAAATCATATTGATTAAAGTTCCAGGTAGAATTGAAAGTTATTGGGCAATGGACATGAACAAAAGAACAAGTAAGAGTGAAAACAATAGTAGCATGAAGAGGCTATATAATATATGATGGCTTCAATTAGGGAGTGATTTAAACCCTAGACTTATTTGGCATAAGTTAATGTTTTTTTTTCCATGATTAAGTAACAAAACAACCTAATGGTCTAATTGAGTTCATGAGAATAATGGAAAAAGATATGTAAGGCTAGGAAAGTGGCAAGAAGGGAGCTTTCTAACACTTGATTATACTTGCACATGCATTTATATGTTGAATACATGATTATATTGATGGACACCTATATCTTGCATACCTAATTATGTTGATGCATCCATGATTATACAGATGGATAACGGTGTATTACACACATGCTCGTTCTAATCGATATATATGTTTATATCTATCAAAATGCCATTTCTTCTAAGAAGGATGTCAAGGGTGATTTGAAAGAAAGCATAATTGCTCAAAAACTTCACTTGATGATATCAATGGAACGAAATGATTCCCACTGTGATAAGGAATTTATTGGGAAGAAAATATATTTTTCCTATTGTATAATCATGTGAACATATCTCTTACATTACTCCCATGTCAAGGTTAAGAATATTTGAAAAACAAATGGAGTAGTGTGGCTAGTTGAATCACATGGAGACAAGTTGGTCTCTAGGTTATTGTGATATCTTGTAATGTGATATGTTCATTGTATATGTGTTTGTTGTTCATGTGCACGCGTCATGCATGGGAATGGGATAAATTTGCATTACGTGTGTTGTGTCATACTATGTGTATAAGTGTGTGTTAATGAAATATGTTCAGGTAAGGTTGGTATGCGACTCTTTGGATCTTGTGTTGTGTTTAAGACATATAGCTATGGGATTTCCTCGTCCTATGTGTTGTGTAAGTATGAAGTGTTATGTGTGAGTTAGTGAGGGCTTGTGTTTGCAGCAAATAGGTATGAGATTGTTTGGGGCCTTGTATTATGTAGTGCCACACATAGGTAGGTATCAGACTACCTAGGGCTACATAGGTGTGAAATACACCTATATTCTTGTCGATAGAAGACTACTAGGTTTAGTAGAACCCATAATTACAGAATCATGATTGGGCTTAAGTGCTCATCTTGACGCTGAACATTCATAGTACATTTTCAATCAAAAAGAAGAGTGATCCAAAATGAAGAAGGAATCAACCCATGGTATTCATCCACCCATGGAATTTACACATGGTATTGTAATTGGAATCCGCTCATGGAATTCATCCACCCATCGTATTTTCCCATGGTGTTGTGACATCCATCCATTGTATTCTTTCACCCATGGAATTGACCCATGGCATTGTGACATCCACCCATGGTATTCATTCACCCATGGAATTGACCCATGGTATTGTGACATCCACCCATGGTATTCATTCACCCATGAAATTGACTTGTGGTATTGTGACATCCACCCATGGTATTCATTCACCCTTGGAATTGACTTGTGGTACTGTAACTGAAAATTACTATAAGTAACAAGCTGCATTTTGTAAAATGACAGATAGTCTGCCACAATGTAGCCTTCATAGTTATTATCAGTTTTAATAAAAAGTTTCTTTGTTGTTTTATTTACTGTGTGTTCTGTCATCTTCTTTCTAGCATTCCAATTCCTTAGATCTTGGGGGCCTCCCCCACAAGATCCATTTCAATCTTTTAGATCTTGGGGGCCTCCCCCAAAGATCTAGATCAGTTATATCAAAGCAGGTTACAATTCCATCAGAATGAGGGTTTCATGCATATTTCAATTTCAAATTTCTGCAGCAAACCTCCATAAAGCACTTTCTAGGGCCAAGCAGGAAGAATTTTCCTTTTTTATTTTTTTGCAGCAATTTTTTTTTCGACGGTGATTTTGCAGATAATATCTGAAACATTTGGTACAATATTTACAAAAACGAATAATAGATCTGGATTCCTTGAGAAAAATACCAAAATAAAAAAAACAAATCCGCCAAATCGGAGTTTGGATTAGGGAGATATCGCTAATTTAAAATCAACTATGTGTAGAATTTTTTCTAATGGAAATTGGTCAATGATGACTCTCCTATCATTTTATGAAGTTTTTGTGTAGAATTTCAGAAAAAGGATTGTAGATATGATCGCCTCTTGAAAATTCACCCAATCTAAAAAAATAATGGGTTGAATTGGAGTTTGGATGTGGGAGATATCGCTCACTTAAAATCAACTATTTTTTTATAACTTTTGCGACTGTGGAAAAAATTGCAGCGAGAATCAGAGATTATAGGGTGTCTAGATAAGGATTTCCAACACATGCGAAGATGAAAAATGGTCCTTCTGCTTCCAAAAATAGGTTATAATAAATATTCTGAGTTATATTGACCAACTTATGCCCATTTTAACTCTGGAGCTTGTCACAAATAACCTTATTTAAGCATGAAACGCGGAAAACGGGCTACACTAAGGAAGCTGTAGGAAGCTCCAATTTGTATGCCATAGTACCAATCTTTTCCAACACCTTGTAAGGACCATAATACTTTGGTGATAATCTATTGTCCTTCTTAGCTTTCTTGATGGACATTTGTTTATATGGTTGTAGTGGTAGAAGTACCTAGTCACCTATATCAAAACTTCTTTCACTGCGATGTTGATATGCCTATTGTTTCCTTCTATTCTGTTCCAAAGTTAGGTTATCCTCCAAGAATTGGAGAACTCGTTGTTGATGCTCGATGTTATCTTCCACTACTTGAACCTTATAATTTTCTCTTAAATATGATGTGATGGATGGTGGGCGATATCCATAAAGTGCCATAATTGGGGCTTTTTTTGATGTAGTATGGAAGGAAGTGTTATACCACCATTTAGCCAAAGCAAACCATTTGACCCATTATGTTTGTTCATCGGATACAGAGAAGTGAAGATATCCTTCCAAGCATTTGTTTATTATATTAGTTTTCCCATCAGATTGAGGATGAGAAGATGAGCTATGGGCTAAATGAGTACCAGGACAAGAAAATAATTTTGTCCAAAAATTTCTAGTGAAAATGGGATCTCTGTCGCTTACAATAATCTTTGGGCTTCCATGTAGATTTTGAATTATTTCCATAAATACAGTAGAAACTATATTGGCTTTAATTGGATGAGATAATGCACAAAAGTGTGCATACTCTATAATTTTTTCAACTACCACCATGATGACACACTTTCCTTTAGACTTGGTAAACCTGTGACAAAATCCATTGAAATCTCCTCCCAACTTTGACTTGGAATGGATAAAGGTTGTAATAGACCTGGGATCATAATTGTTTCAACTTTGTTTTGTTGGCAAACCAAACATTTCACCATAAACGTTTGAATATTAGATTTAAGGTCGTCCCAAAAAAAATTATTCTTAACATGTCGTAAGTTTTTAAAAATCCTTAGTTCCCTGCTAAGGGGGAGGTGTGCAATTCCATAAGAATATTTTGTTTGGGTTCGGAATTCTGACATAGGTATAAGCGATCTTTGTACCATAACGAATCATTTGTCTGCTAAATGTATTAGATGTATTAGGATATTTTTGTAACTTTTGAATGAGTGCCCACACTTCTTTGTCATTCTTCCATTCATCCCTTGCTTCATTTATCCAATCTGGTTGGATAATAGAAATGACTGAAACCAACGGTTCCACATCCTCATCCTTTCTTCAGAGTGCATCTACCACACTATTTTGCTTCCCTATTTTGTATATGATTTCAATGTCATAACACAACATCTTTGTGACCCATTTTTGTTATTCTTTTGAAGATAATCTTTGTTCTAAAAAGTATTTAAGACTATCATGATCCTTTTTCACCTTGAAGTGTTTTCCCATTAGGTAGGGTTGCCATTTCGTAAGTGCATGAAGTATTGCCAACATTTCCTTCTCATAAATAGATTTTTGTAAATAGTTTCCTTTCATTGGAAAACTTTTGAAAGAAATGGGTCTTTCTTCTTGCATTAAAACAACACCAATTCCATTTCCTGAGACATCACATTCCACAGTAAAGGTTTTTTTGAAGTTCGGTGTAGCTAAGACCGGTGCTTGGCACATAGCCTTTTTAAGATGTTCAAAGGCCTTCATTGCTTCTGGAGTCCATAAAAATGCATCTTTCTTCAATAATGTTGTGAGCAGTGTTGTTATTCTCCCATAATTCTTAACAAAAATGTGATAATACCTTGTTAAACTGAGAAATCCTTGTAGATGATCTATGGATGTGGGTATTTTCCATTCCTTAATGGCTTTAAATTTTCTAGGGTCTACCTTAACACCTTCATGAGATACAATATAACCCATATATTTCACCTCTTATACTCAAAGGAAACATTTTGATCTTTTTGCATATAATTGATTCTCCTCCAATAGTTTGAGCACCGTGTTAGCATGTTGAACACAATCCTTCCAAGACTTCTATAAATTAGTATATCATCAAAAAATACTAACACAAATTTTCTAAAGAAGGGTTTGAAAATGGAATTCATCAAATATTGAAATGTAAAAGGTGCATTGGTAAGGCCAAAAGGCATGACTAAAAATTCATAATGACCGTCATGAGTTCTAAATGTTGTTTTCCGAATGTATTCAATCTTCATTCTGATTTGATGATATCTTGAATGAAGATCCAGTTGGTGATGTAACTTGATCCATTCAATTCATTTAATAGTTCATCAATGAAATGATCAGGAAATTTATATTTAATATTGAGGTTTTTGAACTCCCTATAATCAGGACACATGTGCCATGATCCATGTTTCTTCCGCACCAATGATACTGGAGCAGAGAAGGAACTTTGACTAGCATTTTTGGGACTATACATTCAATTTCACTCTTTTGGAAATAGGGATATCTGTAAGGTCTAATGTTTGGAGGAACACTTCCTAGAATAAAATGAATAGCATGATCATGATCATGAATATGTGGGAGACCTTTGGAAGTGTCAAATACCTTGGAATGATTGTCCAAGGCTTTTTGGAGATCTGGAGAAATAGATGATTTCTATGTGGGAACCTCTATCGAACATAATTGTGTAATTACACCTCGTTGTTCTTTATGTAGAAGCTTTGTCATTCCATTAAATATGATTATCTTTCCTGGTTTCCCTACGATGCCTCTTAATTCCACTTCCTTTCCTTCTAAATAAGATTTCATGAAACGTTCTTGGAAATTAAAAGCTATTGTACCCAAGGATTGTATCCATTGGAATCCTAGTACAACATCAGCACCACCCATTGGAATGGAAAGCAATGGGCTATTGAATACATATTCTCCCATGGATAGCTTGATATTATGGCACTTTCCAAAGTGATTTATTGTTCCTCCACTTGCAGGCATCACTTGACACTCTGGTGTTGGATATACGAGGTGATTTAATTCCTTGGCTTTCTTACAGTGAATAAAATTATGGGTATTTCCTGAATCAATCAACACTATTAACATTTTCTTTTTGATATGTCCTATCTTGATAGTTTGAGGAATGGTAATTCTGGCCAAAGCATTACAAAATATGGTTGAATTCATTTCTTTCTCTAAGTTTTGTTCCTCATGTTTATCCTCTTCTTTGACATTTTTGGTTCCTTTTATTCCTCCTCCTCACAATCTATGTAAAATATTTTTTTCTCAACACACTTATGACCTTTAGCGTTTTTTATATCACAACTGTAAAAAATCCTTTTTTCTCTTTTTTCTTCCAATTATTTGGTTGTCAGCCTTGTAGATTGTGAAAGGCTAGGGGAAACAACACTTCCATCCTTATAGTTATGGGTGGTAGACTTCCTTGTTTCCATAATTTTTTTTTTCCATTTTTCTTGCCAACTTGAATGCATTCTCCAATGAGTTAGGTTCCCAAAGATGAATCTAATGTTGGATGTTATCCTTCAAATTCCTTGTGAACACATAAATCCTATGCTCCTTTTCAATATCTTTTACCCTTATATTCAATTTTTGAGGTTCTCAAGGTGCTCCATCATTGAACGCTTTTGTTTGACGTTTATCAATTGGCTAAAAAATGTGTTGCTTTTTGTATCCTCATAATGTGCTATCATTTCTTCTGTAAAAATGGGATCCTTACCATAAAACTTCCTCATATTTATCTTTGGAACATGGTGTGTCCTCAATCCAACATTATAGTCTATGAAATTGTGACTAACATTTCTTTTTTTCTCATCACGAGTTTCCTCTAATACCTTTTTGCCATTAGGAAGCATTTCTTGTAGCAACTTTGCCACACCTCCTTTCAAACCTTCCATGTCTTTCTTCAAATCGTTAATTTTTACTTATAAACCATCCATCTTAGCTTCCACGACATTCATCTTAGCTTCCATCCCATTCATCTTAGTTTCCACACCTTTCTTAGACCATCCATCTTAGCTTTTGTTACCTTCTATGAGAGTGAAATTTGTTGCACTTGGTCTCGTAATTTTGATATATCATGTTGCATTTCTTCCTTTTCTTCATGAACCATCCTAGAGATTTCATGTTTCTTACCAGGTGTTTCCATTTTCTTTCTTCATGGCATCAATTAATGCTAATTATATTTCACTATGCCATTTTAACTTCAAGCTAATTTTTCAACCGAAACTTATGCAAATATTTAAAATGACTATACAACTTTTTTCTCTTTGTAGAAACTCGATATTGAATCTGTTGTATCTTTGTAATTACAAATCTCCAAGGTCTAAAATTTATTCTTGTGGTAACCCTTTGATTCCTCTTTCCAATGCCACCAGTTTGATAAAAATTGGATTCTCCAAGAAATAGATATGCCCAATATGCCATCATGACCTGATTATATAACATTTCTGTAGAGTGAACTTGTACCACTTGCCACGTGTCTCTCTTTCGATCTTCAGATCTGAAAAAGATACAAAAAAAACTACAGACTATCATATTTCTATAACTTCTTATGAAATTTCAATTTGATGCTCAAAGAGAAAGTTATTACAATTTTCCCAAGGTCACTTGTTTGGAGTGTAATTCGGTAGTCTGCAAAACCCTGACTTCCTAGTATCATATCTCCATAAATGTAGGGACACAAGATTTGTATTTTGGACCCAAGGTTCATAATGATTTCAACTCAAATGGGTTTTTTGTTATCTTCTGAGACATCATAGAAAAAGAGTTATAGAAAACTTCCATTATGACCTATTTGGAACAACGAAACCCTAAAACCCAAAGCTCTGATAACATATTTTATGAAACCAGCTCTCAAAAGGGTATAAAAGAAAGATCAATGCCTTGGAAAATAGCCTCTTCAAGGGGGAAACCTCCTTTACATTACACAAACAAACAATTCTTGGATGATACAAATGAAAAAACTTTCTTTCTATATATAGGATTCTAAGGGGTCATAATATAATCAAAGCCGACATAACAATAATAATATAACGACACAATAATAATAATAGTGGGCTTCTATGGGGCACAATAATAACAATATGGGAACGATAGGGGCACAACAATAACAATAAGGGCTACAATGACAATAGTAATGGGGTAATCACAAGTATTATAGGGACCTAACATCATCTTTGTACCCCCTATTCATAGTTATTTTTCAAGGCAACAAACTAGAACTCTCCAATTGCCTCATCACCTTTCAAAACAATGCTTGATTATTTTGAGGTGATTTTTGAACTAGTCTCTAATTACATCCATGAAATCCTTGATTTGTCTCCATCGCACAAACCTCTTTTTGTAATAAAATTATAAATCACACGTCTGCATTCCTTGTCCCCGACATACCAATTCTTTATAGTGGAATAATTTATCGTTCCTCCCTCGATGAAATAGAGATGCACTATTGTGGCATGGAGATGATTGGTGTCATAAAATGGTCCAATGCACCCTTCAATATATGTAACAGAACTCCTCTAACCTCACAAAAATCTTCTCATATACAAAAATAAGATTCCTCTCAAACTTCCTGATCTCCATCTCTTTCATCCTGAAATAAGTGGATATTTCCATGTGTGACAAAGTGTGTTTGGAGATTTAATAGGAGTTATCACAAGTAAAAAATACAATGCAACATAATCATTATCAGCAGGAGGAACAACCCTACCAAGCTACTTCCTAACTAAATCAAGATACCCCTGAATCAACTCCTATAATGAACAAAATATAACCTCAGCTGCCTATAGAGTCTACCTGTACATGGTAGCAATGAAAACACTGTCATAAACAACATCTACAACAACGTTATTCAATCATTCTTCTAGTCAAGGGCACGCCCAAATTTTGAAAATTATCAAGCAAGTCAGGGTCCACCTCATCTAGACTCCTCTTACTCTTCTACTCTCTTTGTTTAGGTTCAGAGTAATAGAAAACGTCTTGGAAATTGATGGCTGGGTAGAAGTTATCAAACCATTTGGGTTCTTCCATTTTTAATAATTGTTTTTAATCATTGAGTCTAAATTTCAAAAGTTATGTAGGTTCCTTCTTGTTAGCTGAGATTAACCTAAGCTTTAGAGAGTTGTAAGGTTTAATGGATCTAAGTATATTCCACTTAAAATATAGTAACACGATTTAAAACTATAGCCATTGAGATCATAATATAAATATGAAATTTACATGAGATCATGATTACAAGAAATTTTAATTTCATGTAACAAAGTTTGAGGAAGGTCTAGCATTTTCATCCTACTGGAAAATTTGCTTGCATTACTCCAGCCCTTTGAATTTTGGCATAGTAGATTCCATTACAGAAATAATCAACCACTATAAAAGGTCAAAAAAAACAAATTCCATACATTCTGACCCTGGAAAAGTTAAGGAGGAGAGAACTGATCTATACAATAAGGGCATGGAAAATGCTTACTTGTCCATTGTCTTTTGACGAATTGTTAGACGCAATCAAGATCTGCATTATCATAATCATTAAGCCATTTTTACAATAAAGACATGCAAAATGCTTACCTATGCATTGTCTTTTGATGAATTGTTGGCCACAATCAAGATCTTCATTATCATAATCATTAAACCCTCAACTCTAGATGAAATTTACACATTTCTCATATAAGGGATAGAGAGAAAGGAAGATAGATATGTGGAGAGAGAGATGGAATTGGAGGGGGCATATTAGAGGGAGGGAACAAGAAAACATAGAGGGAGAAAGGTGGAAAGAGAGAGGGAGTGGTAAGGGATCCAAGGAGAGAATGTGAGGGAGAGAGGAGAGTGGGAGGGAATAGTGATAAGAATATATATAGAGAGGGAGAGAAAGGGAAGAGAGGGAGAGAAAGGGTGTGGATGTTTTTTGGGTGAGATAGAGACAACGAATAACAAAGAGACACAAATACAAATATAGATATTATATAGTATTATATAACCAACCTAGATTCATATTAACCCTATAACTAACGAGGGCCGAGAGGGATCTAATCTCTCATAGTGCAAACCTTTCTCAAGTTTTGCACTAGGAAAAAAAGTTTTGCAACTCAAGAGATTGTATCCTTCTTTGCTCTTTATAGATTTGGGGTTAAGATGGATCTAGGGTAGTTAATATGAAATTAAAGTAGTTCTTATTTGATATTATAGTCATAAAAATTAAAATCGTTCTTCAAATTAATTTCAAATTGGAACTAGATCTAATTAGATTCAATAAATAGATTTTTAAAAAATACATAAAATATTTTTTGTTACTAAAAATTATATTTTTGAAATTACAAATTATTAGAGATATATAATGCAAAGTTGGCTCACCTATGCACCATGTGAGGATGAAGAAGTGTTTAATGAGGTATAACCTTTCAACTGATCTTTAGTAGCCTTTCAATCCCCTATCACTTGTAAGCTTAGATTGCTTGACACAATTAATATGACTAAATAAAACATTGATTCATTTATTGTAGTACTTGTTAGGGAGTTGTATTTTTGTTCTTAGATTCATTCATGTTAGTCATTTTTAGTTGCATTACTTATTAGCTAGTCACATATTTTTTTCTAAGTAAGCTTAAATCTATTAATAAAACATATGGTACAAAGAGTTCTAGGCATCAGAGTTCTGCCATACAGTCAACAACATAACAGAAAATGAGCCGCCTGCAAGGGGAAACTGGCTCGAGAGGCATTTGAGAGCTGCCTCGCAAGAGGAAACCAACCTTGTCTTAACAACAATGAACCAAAAACCGAGCCGCCCGCCAGGGGAAACTGACTCATACATTGTTTTGAGACTGAATTATCTACCAAGATGAGTTTGGGCAAGCTAATATACGAAGGATACAAACCAACAAAAAGCATAAAATACTAAACATGGAGGCGAGGAAAAGTAGAATTGCTTAGAGTCCATAGTCACCTGAGGGCGATTCCTCATCAAATCTGCATCCCCATCCTTCTTTGTCATCTGGAGCAGCATCTGGAAGAGCGGAATCCATCACATCACGCTCACCTGCATTCGTCCTGGTGGCCTGGAGAAGCCCTCAGCTGCATTCACCTACCACGCGAGGATGGTTTTCGTCTACGGGCAGAGAGACAGGTGGAACTGGAGGAGAGGCCTGCAAGCTGATTGGAGGCATAGAGTGCAGGGGAGAGGCAACGATCACAGGTCAAGTTTCGAGGCAGTGGTGGGAGGCAGCGGTGACAGTTCTCGGGGAGGGAGGAAGGATCTGAAATTGACCACTTCCACAGAGGCGATGGGGAGCATTATCACTAAGATTGCGAGCGAAGAACAAGTGAGAGGAAGGGGGAGGGGAGCGACTAGGACTAGAGCCACCCCCGGTGACATCTCATACGATGTATCAACTTAGGCATCGCTGCACAGAAGTCATGAGAGTATGATAGATTAAGAGAGGACCTCAACAGAGGAATGTGGAGGCGAAAGTCAAACAGAGCAGGGGTGCGCCGAGCACAGAATGGACTGTGTGAGTGATGGTAACCAGGGATGAAGCTAATGCAGGAGACCAACGGGCAGTGTTTTCTGACAGTGGTGCAGAGGCTGCGCACCTCTGCTTCTGGCAAACAACAAGAACCAATAGGCAAGAGCTGCCTCGACATAGAGCCTGGCAGAGCACCACAACTCCAAAACAAAACACCAGAGAGCGCAACTAAGGACGGGGACGAAGGGTCTGGAGCATTCATGCTAAATTTGTTGGTGTCTTGGCCTCCCCACCGACATAAATGTCATGTAGGATGACGGCCCACCAACTTAATGGTTCTGGAGTTGAGTACAGGCTTACCGCAGGAAAACCAGTGGGCTTTCCACGTGCCCACCTGCAGGATTGTAACCCCAATCACGTCAATATCCATCCGCATCTGGGGTGAAGTTGTCCTACTAGACCATTTGAGTGCATTCCTGAAGGAGATTGCTGTCATTGAGACCGGAGAGGGGCCCTACAAAGAGGGTCTGGACGTTCGTTACCCCTTTGTTGGCCAAAAGATCTGCCACTTTGTTGCTAGATCTTCTAGTGTGCTTGAGGTAAATGGCTCTGTGCTCTAGTAACCAATCAGTGATGAGATCCAATCTTGCCATGAGCCTCCAACTGTCCACTACTTTAGAGGGTGGGGAGCTTGAGAGGATCTTACTGATCATGTTGATGAGGATTTGGGAGTCGCCCTCAATCTCGATAGGGAAAAAATTATGGAGCAGGGCTAGCTGCATACCTTGCCAAAGACCCTCTAGTTCCGCATAGTTATTGGTATCCCATCCTATATAGCCATAGTAAATGAGCATAGAATCCCCTTTTTGATTGCGAAAAATTCCCCCAAAGCCCGCCTCCCCAGGGTTGCCTTTGGAGGCGCCATCAAAGTTAAGCTTTATGACACCATCTGGGGGGGAGACCCATTTAGCATTAGAATTTGTCTTCGGGACTTCTCGATCAGTCAACTCGAGATGTAGATTGAGCTTGAACTGCTAGTTGTTACAGACTTGTTTCTCTATGGGCAGAGAAGGGAGGTCTTCCTGATGCCATTTTGTAGCACTAATGTTTCCTGGAGATTGCTGAAGTAATTTAACCAGAGGATTTCCGAAGGGTTGACTGATTCTTGAAGAGCCTCCTATTCCTCTCCTTCCAGATATGCCATAAGATGAGGCCTGGAATGTGCCTCCAGAGAGAGTTCAGGATGTTGCAACAATAGGGTGTCGCTGGCCAATTACTTATGATGGTATTTAAGTCCTCAGACTGTCGACCATCCCTTCTGCACTTGGAGCTAACACTTTCCCAGAAGAAGGTAGCAAAAGGGTAGGTCAGCATAAGATGTTGAATGGTCTCCTCCTGATTATTATAGTTGGGCCATCGGGAAGGCGCAATGAAGCCTCCTTTCATTAAGTTATCCCATGTGAGGATTTTCTTGTGAAAGAGAAACCATAAAAAGGAGGAGACCTTCGACCAAAGCTGCGGCGACCACAACTGTTTCTAGATGGGGTCAAGAGGGTCGAGAGTCTGGGTCATTAGGGCATAGGCTCCCTGAGTGGTGAACTTGCATTTGGGGGAGTGTCCCCAGCGAAGGACATCCTGCTTGTCCGTGTATCTGATTTTCCCGCTGATTAGTTTTGCTTCTAGTGCTGGATGAGCTTGACCTTGCTGGTTGTTCAAGAAGCTTGCAGCCATTTTCCAGTTCCTATACCCCTGAACTTGGTTTTCCTCCCAGAATTGGTGAATTGTGGCATCCAAAGGAGCTATCAAATCAATTTGTAGAGGTGGATTGATGGTTGAGAGGAGCTTCGGTTGTTGTTTCCACGAGTCTGTCCAGAACCTAGTTGTACGACCATTGCAGACCTACTAGAAATTATGTTCCTAAATAAGCACACTGTGTTGTTTGGCAGCGTTCCAGATCAATGAGCCTGCAAATGGGGTCTGTGGTTGGCATATTTTGCATTCCAGAGTCTCGCCCATGGGGTAGAGGGGGAGAATAGCCATTGCCACCAGATCTTAGCCCCCATGATAGCATTGTTGTGCTGAGGGTCGTGGAGTCCCAACCCTCCTGCTGACTTTGGCTTGAAGATCGTGTTCCATTTGACCAAGGCCCATTTTTTGTTTTGTTCGGATGCTCCCCATAAGAAATTGCACTAAAGAGATCTGATCTGCTTAAGGACCCATTTCGGTGCCACTAGGTCCGAGAAGAGATAAGGGGGCATGGTTTCAAGGATAGTCTTGACCAGAATAAGTCTGCTAGGGAGGTTGAAGGGGCGAAAAGTCTAGGAGGATAATTTAGCTTCGAGTTTGTCTAAGAGAGATCTCCAATATGAGTGCTTAAGTGCTGAGACAATCAAGGGTGCTCCAAGGTACTTGGCAGGGAGTTTGGCAATGGAGAAATTGAGGATTCTAGCAATGCGATGTTGAATGAGCAAGGTAGTGTTAAAGAAGAAGATTTCCGACTTGGAGGCATTGACAGTCATTCCTAAAGCTTCGACAAACAAATAAAGCAAGCTCTTGAAGGCAGAGGCTTCTTAGGCGGAAGGATGACCAAACAACATAGTCTCATCCACGAATTGCTGGTGTGTGTGAGCCGAGGTTTCATGAACAGAAATGCCACGGAGTTGATGCGAATGTAGGGCATGAATGATCAAACAGCCTAACCCCTCTTCCATGAGAACAAAGAGAAAAGTGGACAGGGGGTCACCCTGACGAATTCCATGAGAGGGGGAGAAGGGATACCATTAACCAGGATGGAGAAAAATGAAGAGGAGATCAGGCTCATGGCCCATCTTATCCAAGGAGAGCTGAAACCAAAAGCTGCTAGTATCTGTTGAATGAAATTCTAGTTAAGTTTGTCAAAAGCTTTTGATATATTAATCTTAAGGAGTGTACCTGAATTTTTAGTTTGCTTCAGAGAATGCATGATCTCATGAGTGAGAATGATGGCATCAAGGATTTGTCGCCCCTCCACATAACTAGTTTGCTCAGGAGAAATGAGAAAAGGAAGCAGTGGCTTTTGTTAAATAGACATGGACAGCAAGAGCAAATAGCAAGATAAATCATGCATTGCAATTTTATTAACAATTTGATATACATTTATAGTACATTTGGTGACCGTTGGGATTCAGATCCCAAGGTCCCTTGGACTGCTTAGTCTGTTCGGCTTCCACACTAACCCATTAAGATTAGGTGTACAACATTCCCCCTTTAATCCGAAGGGTTATGTATGATTCCAAGAAAAGAGTTGTAATACAAAATGTGAAAAAATGAATGGCAGCACTAGGCTGAATGTGCTCTATGAAATTTTGGTATAAAGGGCGGTGGTTTAAGGATATCCACCAACACTGGAATGCTTAGTGCAGTTCTTGGAACTCTTCCAAAACTGGCAAGAAGCTGAAGTCTTCTGCTAGAGGAAGTGATCCTATTGTTTTAAAGAGGAAAACCTTCAATCATAAAAGGGAGGCCTCACCCTGCATAAAAGGTAAAACTTCAACCTGAAAAGGGAAGTCTCAACCTGTGATGGTTTAAGGATGACCAACAACTCTGGAATGCTTATGCAATTCCTGGAACTCTTCCAAAACTGGCAAGAAGCTGGAGTCTTCTGCTAGAGGAAGTGATCCCAATTTTGTCTCCGGAACTCTTCCAAAACTGGCAAGAAGCTGAAGTCTTCTGCTAGAGGAAGTGTCCCACATCGCCAACTGATGGCATGCTCATGGGCATATTTGTCTCTGGCTACAACTCTGAAGCTGGTGTGGCAGGTTGTGGCTCAGGCTCGCTTGATGTGGCTTTGAAGCTTGTAGATGACCATCATTTCCCCCCCTGTCAGATACAAGGTGAGAAGATGGAGAAAACTCAACTGCAAGACTGTTCAATATTCTGGAACAAGTTATGACATGTGTTTGGAATATCTTCTTGGCTGTTGATGCCCATTGCCAAGAAGCGATCCATCCTAGATGAATCTTTGTTCTTGCAGGACGTTTTTTTTTGAAGCATCTGTTTGAAGAATGACTGGTTTTATGGCAGTGCTTACA
>APFE030629629.1:473-94943 GCA_000404065.3 Pinus taeda
TGAAAAGTTCTTGAAAATTAAAAGCTATTGAACCCAGGGATTGTAGCCATTGGACTCCTAGTACAACATCAGCACCTCCCATTGGAATGGAAAGCATTGGGCTAGTCAATACATCTTCTCCCATGGATAGCTTGATATTATGGCACTTTCCAGAGAAATTTATTGTTCCTCCATTTGCAACCATCACTTGACACTCTGTTGCTGGATATAAGAAGCAATTCAATTCTTTTGCTACCTTACAATGAATAAAATTGTGAGTACTTCCTGAATCAATCAACACTATTACCTTTTTCTTCTTGATTTGTCCTTCTATCTTGATGGTTTGAGCAGTGGTAATTCCCACCAATGCATTACAAGATATGGTCGGATTCATTTGTTCTTCATCTAGGCTTTGTTCCTGGAGTATATCCTCTTCCTTTGACCTTTCTTGCTCATTTTCTTCTTCCTCTTCACAATCTATGTAGAATAATTTCTTCTCAGCACACTGATGACCTTTAGTGTATTTGCTATCACAACTGTAACAAATCCCTTTTCTCTTTTTTCTTCCAATTGTTGTGGTGTCAACCTTATAGGTTGTGGAAGACTAGCTGCAACAACACTTCCGTCTTTATAGTTGTGAGTGGTATGCTTCCTGGTTGCCATAATTTTGCTTTCCATTTTTCTTGCTAACCTGAATGCCTTCTCTAATGAATCAGGTTCCCAAAGGCGAACATCATGTTTGATATTATCCTTTAAAGACACTATGAACACATCAATCCTATGCTCCTTTGGAATATCTTTTACCCTTATGTTCAATTTTTGGAACTCCTCAATGTGCTCCATTATTGAACCCTTTTGTTTGAGACATCAATTGGCTAAAAAAAGTGTTGCTTTTTGTATCCTCATAATGTGCTACCAATTATTCCATAAAAATTGCCCAAGTGATAAATTGTTTACGAGAGTAAAGCCATTGATACCATAAAAACTTATTTGGTTCCAAATATAAAGTTGCCATACGTACCTTTTGTGTGTTTTGCACATTATTGAGATCGAAGAACTGCTCCATCTGTAATATCCATGTGGAAGGATCCTTGCCATCAAACTTCCTCATATCAATTTTTGGAATATGGTGAGTCTTCAATCCAACATTAGAGTCTATGGAATCATGATTGACATTTCTTTTGTTCTCATCATGAGTTTCCTTTAGTACCCTTTCACCCTTATTGACCACTTCTTGTAGCAACTTATTCATATTTATCTTCAATTCTTCCATCTTATCATCCACGCCATCAATTTTAGCTTCTACGCCTTTCTTTAAACCATCGATCTTAGCTTCTACATCTTTTCTTAAACCATCCATCTTAGATTCTGTTGCTTTTTGTGCAAGTGACACATGTTGCACTTGTTCTTGTAATTTTGATATATCATATAACATTTCTTATTCTTCTTCATGAGTCATGCTAGAGCTTCCAGGCTCCTTACTAGGTGTTTGCATTTTCTTTCCTCAGGGCATCAGTTACCGATAATAATTCTCTATTATGCCCTTTGAATTCCTTCAAAATAAATTTTCAAACCAAGCTTAAGCAAAAATTTAAGAAAATCTACACACCTTTTTTTCACGTTGTAGAAGCTTGATATTCCCTCTGATGTATCTCTGTACTTCCAAATAATCTAGCTCTAAATTTGTGATCTCTAGTATCCCTTTGTGTCCTCTTTCTAATGCCACAAGTCTGACCCAAATTGGTTTCTCCAAGGAAGCGTTATGCGAAATCTCCCACAGTGACTTGATTATAGACTAGTTCAATAGAGTGAACTTGTACGACGTGCCACGAGTCACTATTTCGACCTGTGGATCTGAAAAATGTATACAAGAAACTAAAGTCCGTCCTATTTCTGCACCTTCTTATGAAATTTCAATCTGATCCCCAGCGGGAAAGTTATGAAGATTTTCCCCAGGTCAACTGTTTGGAATGTAATTCAGGAGTCTGCAAAAAGACCAACTTCCTTAGACCATATCTCCGTACATATCGCATGAAAAGCTCTGAAATTCGGACCCAAGGTTCAGCGTGATTTCTTCTCAAATGGGTTTTTTTTGTGACTTCTGAAACGTCACAGAAAAAAGGTTATAGCGAAAATTCCATGATGACCTGTTTGGAGCAGCGAAACCCTAGAATCCAAAGCTTTGATACCAAATGTTATGAAACCAGCGAAGAGATGAAAGATAGATCAACGCCTTAGAATTCAGCCTCTTCGAGGGGAACCTCCTTTACATTACATAAATGAACAATTCTTGGATGATTCAAATGACAAAACCTCCTTTCTATATATAGGAGTCTAAGGAGTCACAATATAAACCAGCCGACCTAACAATAATAATATAAAGCCACAAAAATAACAATAGAGGGATTCTATGGGGCACAGTAATAACAATATGGGGGCAATAGGGGCACAACAATATTAATAAGGGGTATAACTACAATAGTAATGGGGTAATCACTAGTATTATAGGAACCCAACACTCACTAGATGGAATAAGTTCAGAAATAAAAATTATTATGAAGAATTCTAAAATGTAAATAGTCTCTAACACATAAATCACACCACAATCCCCTCAATTCCATGTTAGAAACACATTACTCACACCAAAAACATGTCAATTCCAATCTAGAAGAAGAAATTTCTTGCATTGATATTTTACCTATCTGGAATGAATAAGTTCATCCTTTCACTGAAAAGTTTAGGTAGCGAAATTACTGAAGGTTCTCTCTTTCCTTGTTGAGGGGAAAGCCTTCAATAATATATGTGTGAGAGAGGTGAAGGTTATCCCTTTCCTTGTTGAGCAACACTCCTTCAATGATACTTATATGTGTGAAGCAAGGTTATCCTTTTCCTTCCTATGAAAGAGGCCTTCAATGACATACATGCTTCTTTGTGACTATGTTTAAACCATGTTTCTAATCACATTAATTTTTAAAACTATGAATACATCTCTTGAGGGATACCTAGTCACCTGCAGATAACAACCAGACATGAATTCCTACTAGGAATAGTAGATTTATTCTTCACCATTTTCAACCCACATAGCATAAGTTGAAGCAATGAATGAGAAACAGCTGGAGATGAAGCTCCCACATAGAATCTATAAACAAACATTAGATCAAAACAGTCATAAACATAGAAAAAATGAAAACTATTAAAAAAATAAAATGCCCTCCTTGTTACTAAATATGCATACGACAGTACAAAACAACAAAATACCACACACCCACTTCCTCAAATTCCAAGGACAAGCCATGAAAGACTGTAAAAATAGCTTGAAGCTCACTCAAGTGAATCATAATATGACCTCTTGGAATACAAAACAAGCTTGAAACCAAGAAAAGTAACAACCACAAACTCCAGATTGTTGGCCCTATCCACTAGAGCTGCAACTAAGAAAGACAAGCTCGTAATCCCCATCAAGAATTCTAGAGTTAATCTTCATCAAGAATTGCAGAGTGGGAAACTAGAGGCCCACCCATGGTACTCGAATTCACCTCAAGCCCCATGCCCATTTTTCCATCTTCAATATGAATTTGTACCTGAATTTACACTGACATCACATTGTTGCTACTCATCCTTTCTTCTCACACCAAAATACTCAATGAAAAATCCAAACCAAGCCAAAGAAAATAGCGGAGGCTAGCAATTTTTTTTTCATACTGACTTCTTATGCAGATTGTAAAGGGTGACATTTCATAAATATGGAGTGCGCTTAATGAACATCAAAGAGATACTTTAATCGTTTATGCATCAAATAAGTAGGAGTGTGCTTTGACAATATTGTGACATCACATGTCTGGAGTTCTTTGGAACAAGTTGTCAGTCCTTCTAACCCTTTTATTTTCGTCAATTTCTCATATCTTAACATTGGTGCAAAAGGGGAATGATCCACTATCGAAATTTGGACTTAGAAAATAAATTGACTGAAATAAGCCTAATTTTTCATACATGTGATTGCTATATCTGGAAAATTAACAAGATATGTAAAACCTTTATCCAACTATCCAAATGCAAGACCACATAGCCATCTGAACAATCACAATAATATTACAAGGAAGAAGTGCATAACATATAGAATTTCCCTAAATATATCCATTTATAAATGAAATCCAAATCATGGGGAAGTGGTATTTCTAGATTTCTAAACGAAAAAAAAATAAACTCTCATTACTCATTTTTAACTTGTTACCATGATTGTAAATCTCTATAGAAAAATGTTGTGGATACAGAGCACCCATAATTTTTGCTTCATTGTATTCCATAGGGTAAGGGAATGAAACCTATATCTAGATCATGACCCAAGTGTTATTAATAATGTGGGAGAGGTGTACCAAAGTAAATTTCTTTTCTTCACCTCCACATGTACTCCTTCATGACTTTATCTATCGACCTATTCTCCATAGACAATGATTTTATACACATGTTTATTTATCAAGAGATGAGTGAAAGTTTTCAACACCTCCTTTTCTCTGATACCTAGTAAAACAACCTTTGTCTATTGTACTAAAATTTACCATTGAATTGAGCTAAGTATCCCTCTTTCATAAGCGCAGACAACAAATATAAAAACCAAATTCTTCGTTAACGAAACCAAAAAGATTTTTCTATTTTATAAGCTACCTATTGGTGGTGCGAGCTCTCAATTCCATGATTCATGTGATTATTATTTTTTTACATCACATAGTTGCAGGCTAAGTGTGTCCTTTCTCTTAGATTTGTTGGGGAAGCTTCTTGCAAATATCCTCCATAAGATTTTAATCATGCATAACCATAGTGTCAGGCTGCAATCAATTATCTAACCACTATCAGTGGTAAACCTCTCGCCAACCTCAAGATCTATGAATTCAATTTATTTATGTTATATCTACAAGTGCCATAGGGTGTTAAAAACATTTTAGGAAAATAGTTGACAGTCAAAAATACGTTTGCAAAATTCAAGACACATCACAAGATAAGTTCATGTAAAATATTTAAATCTATTTAATGGCCAAAATTCCCTATGATGACCATTTTATGCATCAATTTCCATCCATGGTAAACATCCATAAATCGAAATCATGAAAATATCTATTCACAGTTGGTTTGGTCATTATTGCATGGTTGAACAATGCATTTAAGTGAAATGTGTAGCTATATATTAATTATTGTATTAAGTATTCATGTTGTTATACATACATAAGGTGAAAATACATGTGTTTAATATGCAAGTTATGCTTTTGGTTTCCAATATGTTCGAACATCTCATTTTGTGCTCGTAAAACTAGTTTTCACTGTGTAACATAGGGTCGAGGTAGATCCACGTAAATCTTGACTATATTGAGTGAAAGAGGATCATTAGCCTATGTTTCTTCTTCTTGAAGATATATTTGTTGTTTAATATAGAAATCAAACATTATATTTTCGCACACTATGTTCTTATAATTGTTTTATTGGGTCAACACATTATTTTGTTCTCTATTTTATATTGTGTTTTTTTTTTTTACATTTTATTTCATGTTGTATTAGAGCTAAGGTGATGAAGGAGCATTGCTGGCCTAATGTAATACTCATCAAATAAAAATTTGTTTATGTTGAGTTCATAATTAAGTGTTGTTACTCCCGTGTATTTTAAAGTTGTTGAAACACCTATTATGTTAGTTTTTGGTACACCCAATTGGTAATTTTTTCTACTCAAGTAGCTACATTTTATCAAAGAGACAATTTTTTTTGAGTTCTTGACACTCCCAAGGTTGAATACTAATACTCATCCTCCACGGAGTTGCTAAGACATCCAAAAGATATCGACAATTAATTAGCTATAATACTATAAGAAAACCACTACTAGATGTGCTATGAGGATGAGACGCAGGTTAAAAATTTGGTTTATATGCATGCTAAGTGGCAGTAAATCAGCTAAGCCCAAGAAGTTGAAGAGGTTGACAAAATGGAATACAAATTGTTTTCGTGGAATATGAAGGGGTCAACCGTGTAAGGATAAATTGCATGAACACAGGATACTTCGGGCTCTCATATCTTGGACTTTTCGAATTGGTTTAGTTGCCACATGATTTTCAGAGAGAACAACTGTCTATTGTACTAGTTACGAATGTGTCAAGTTGTAGTCCATGGTGTTGTTGTTTAAAAATGTGGAAGTTCCATCTTCTCTGAGAACTTCACCCTCAGATTTGTATTCTTATTTATAATAACACATTTTGAATGAAATAAAAAAATATTTGAATCCCTTTTTGTGTTCTCATGAGAAGACTTGAATTACTCTTTATTTTTTATCTGTAATTTAGTCCTAATTTAATTATTTTGATAGGAAAACTCTAATGGTGTGTGTTGTGTGCTTTGTAACATTGATCCAGATTTTTTAGGTGTTGTGAAAGCTATAGAACCCAGAATGCATCATAAGGTTTATGAATGTAAGTTTATTAAAGTAGGTTTATTACAACTGGACAAGGAGTCAAGGTTTGTGTCAACGAGCAATGGCATATTCAAGTACCAGCTTGAAAAATCCACAAATTCCTCAGTTTAATGGGAAGAACTACGATTATTGGAAAATCACGGTGAAGGCATTATTTTGTTCTCATGATATGTGGGATATTTTAGAGAATGGGTTCCAAGAACTAGCTAATGCAACAACATATAATACCTTGACACAACTAGAGAGAGATTTGTTGAGAGATAGAAGGAAGAAGGGCTCTAGAGCCCTCTGTTTTATATTCCAAGTAGTGCATGAGAGTATTTTTTCTAGGAATACAACAACAACAAATTCAAAGTAAGCATTGGACGTTATCTAGAAAACATTTCAAGGCATGACAAAGGTGAAGACAATAAAGGTGAAAATGCTAAGAAGGGATTTTGAAACAATATATATGAAGGATTATGAGAAAAAAAAACATTTTTTACACAAATTAGATCTCATGGTGAGACACCTAAATAAAGGAGAGTGGTTGAAAAAATTATAAGAATTTTACCAGTAAGGTTTGATTCTACTGTTGTGGCCATAGAGGAGACAAACAATCTCTCATATTGTTTAGCCAATGATAGTCAGTGCACAAGAGCGAAGACCCATCATTATTTTTAGCAAAAATTATAAGCTTGAATTCCCATAGAGATAAACTAGCTCGTATAAACTGCTAATCCAATCATCCTTCTAATTAGATTTGTAAATCTAATCCCAAAGTTGAATTACAATTCTTTCCTTTTCAATAGGTCCTTTTCCTAGTTTAAGGTCAATAGTGAAATAAATATCCCTTCTTGGGGTATCTTAGGAAATTCTTCTAGAAATATATCCCCAAATTCAACAAGAATTGGATGTTTATTTATATTTTTAGAGTCACCATTATCATTTTTTGTTGCAACCATGAACAGTGGATATCCATTTCACCTACATTTCATTATTTGCATCGACAATATGAACCTTAGAGACTAGGGAAAATTTTAGGGGCTAATATTCATAGGTGGGCTAATTTTTTACACTTTTTCCAAAAAAAATATTCACAAATTTCCATTTTCTATAGAAATGATTCACCTAAATTTTATAGTATAAAGCTATTTTACCTTAAAAATCACCAAATTTTACGCACACAAATATAAAATAATTATAATTATAATATTTTTATAAAAATATCATCAACATTTTTATAAGTTGCATATTAGTGACTAGTATGATTTGCTAAGGTTTCTAAACACTAAAATAAACTCACATCCATAAATTCTTCCCTATTACGGACACTCCTTGGTTGCTTCCTATCAAGGATTTTCTCCAACCTTCATCATCCGTGAAATGTATTATCTTGTCCTTGCATTCGAAAACTAACTCATGCTATTCCAACCAATCGATTCATATGGCAACATCATATGATACTAGGAATACAAAATATAAGAAACCTTTGTCTTACATACACCTAGATTCACCTTACAATCCCTTACAAACTTACCTACATTGCTTTGCATCCTGCACACCATCTCTACATGACTATAATCATGTTGTGTAGTTGCTTCATGTTTAATTTTTTACAATGCAATTGGAGAAATAAAATATTTAATAGCTCTTGAATATATCAAAATAAAAAAAACATATACGATCAATATTACCTGTCATCCCAAGTATAGTTGATTGCTGTTCACCCTGAGGATTATTCGCTATCACATGGAAGTGATTAGCCTTTCCCAATTCTTCCATTCTAGCTTGTGGCCTAGCTTTGTTGGAAATACCTATTTTCTAAGGGAAATCCAACTCGAAGTGTGGACCTATTCAACTACAACACCCACTCTTAGAAGCTTGGCTCATACTACTAGTTGAACTAGGGGTTTTTTTGCAACTCTGCTGATAGGAGCCAAAATGTTGTGGTATATGCTACTATGGCATGACACAGTGTTGTTGCATAGAATGATACTACAACGGATGATAACTATTCATGGTAATGTATTGTGCCTTCTAAGATATATATCAATATAATGGAATTTTATTTCCCATTGGACATTTTTGATGATTATGAACTAGTCCCCTGTGAAAATTATTGTGATTTATATTGTTTCCACTAGACATTCCTAACCTTGTATATTTTGATGTCCTTCTTGGTCCACTATTCCAGATCTCTTCTTCAATGATGATTCCCTGCTGAACTACGTGATGCAAGGTATGAGGAATTAATATTTAACCTTAGTCGAAATGTTAAAATTTAATCCATACATAAATTTGTTTGATCTGAGCCTTTGTGCTTAAGTGAGAGGCATAACAAAGTAGTTTCGTGAAATGAGCATCATACTTGGGTACTTATATTTTATGTATATTAATATTAGGATGGTGAGCTAGAGTCACTTTTCCAAGTATGTGTGCCCGTGTATTGTAGCATGAATTTTGGGGCTGAAGAACCTGGATTGAAATTAAGATTTAATTGAACATTTATTAATATAAAATAGACTCACTATAAACCCACTCCATAGTAAAGAGCAAGAGGGGTGGTGCACTCCATGGGTGGTTATTTTACTCACAACCATAAGTAAAATATTTTAATGTTCATATTAAATAACATGATTTTATGGATAATTTATATAGAGAAAAGTATAGTAATTTAAATTGAAAATTTTCTTATATTTTCACTTTAGTGAAAAGGATTGAGGGAATTCTTATTTCATTTAAAGTTGCTTTATAATTCAATGTATGAGGGATATATGTAAATTTTTCAATGTTTAATGTGAACTTGATATGTCATATTTTACAAAATATTAATAATAAAAATTATTACATGTATAAATACAAAAAAAAAATTATGAGAGGGCATATTTTAACATTTTAATGTGGAGAACATGAATTATAAATAAATATTTCAATTTCAACAACATATATATGATACCAGCTTAAATCCATATTTTCCTATTATAATAGCTTAATTTTACAATCATAGTTTCAACCATACTAAAATTTGTAACATATAAAATTATCTTTGCATTTTCTTTTAAATAAGTCATTTTTCATGCAATTATATATATAAATGATTGATATAAGTTAGCCAATACATAATCTATACTAAATATTATTTCATAAAAGTAAAAATCATGATGATAACCATCTAACAATCATAAACATCATCTAAGATGCACACTCCAATTCACTACCAATCATCTAATTATATATACATCTAGCACATATAAATATCATTAGCTAGCACACAAATCTAATAATTTAACACAACATCATCATCGTGATCACATATAACAAAACACAAACATTCTAACCTAGTATCATCACCACACATATCCTCAAATTAATATAAATATCATGTCAAATAATTGTTATATTCACATACACATCTATCTACAAATGAACATATCTAACATGACCTAACAATATACACATCAACACCAACATATAAATTAAGCACATAAACATGAACAAAACGAAAATCAGCGCAAACATATCTATATATACAAACAAGTTAAATAACCATATCAAGCCAAATAAGTGCAATCAAATTTCCAATGAAAAAGATATAGTGTCAAGCTCGTTTGTAGTAGAAGACAATGGATGGCCATTTATTGAATGATCAACATCTATTGAACTTAGCTAAGGTGGAGAAGGAGGTGGATGGTCTCCATGAGTAGAAGATGATGGATGGTCAACTATGTCTATGCCCTAATTGCACTAGAAAATTCTGAGGTAGAGGAGGAGGTGGTTGGTCTGCTCTATCAAGTATGAGGCACATCTTCTAGGTTTGGCATCTCATCATCAGGTGACTGAGGAGAAGGTGTACTACTAGAAGGATCACCATCAGCCTGACGACCATGATATGATGGGATGGTACTACCAAAAGCATCATGATCACCACCCTCATCATCGTGATCATCATCATCACTCTGATCATCATCTTCACCACCCTCATCTGATGTATCTCTCATTGCATGATGCTTTTGTGCATCACTCATTGCTGTCAGTACCCTACTAGCTCTGATGATATCCCGAATAAGAGACATCATATCCCATGAACAGTTGTTGAACAGACCAATGAAACTAGGATAAATGATGATATATTGAGGTTGCATAAGGAAAACTTCAGCATAAAATAAAACTTTGTCCAACCTATCATAGTAGTCCATCCCAACTCATAGACTAGGCCTATGACCCCAATGCCCATTCCCCATTGAGGATGTACCTTACCCTCTCTGGCCTCACTCATCTCCTCATCTCCTTCAACATCCAGTGGACGAGGAGGCACATTCCCATTGAATATGCTGATATATACAAAACATATTGTACAGATAAATAATTATATAATTTATTTAATTATTTAATAAAACACGTTAAGTAACGTGTTAGAATAAATTTTATTCTAATTCACTCAAACAACAAATGAAACTAGTTCATTAATTAAAGGAAAATAGTAATATTACCTCTATCATCTGGAGGCTCAACTCTTGTGAAGAAGATGTAGGGACACACTATCCAATCCATCCCCACGTATGAAAGGCCAATGCGAAAAATGCATGGTCATCCTCACTGGCCAGTACATAAGTGCCTCGTTAGAAATCCTGGTTGGAATCTCTGGGAGGCCTCTCTTGGGCATCAACTGCCCCCGCATGTGCATCCGGACCTCAATGATTGACCTAGGAGGGTAATGAAAAAATTTAGGCCTCATTTCTGGAAACCTCTCAAAAGATAAATAAGAAATCTTGGAAGTGAAAGGGAAGGTCTCCGTCCCATGTCTCAATGCATGACATCTATCTAAAGACATACAGAAATCCACAAAAAAATGATAGACCATTTGATGTAACATGGCACCTGAATCAAAGAATCCACATAATACAAAAGTGGGAAATTAATGTGCTAACCATCACTACTATAGTATGAAATGGTGGTGACTAATAACAAGAGGCACCTAAAACACATATTTCATTAAATTTGGAAGTAGTCAGTGGATCTAGAATTTAGAAATTTAACTACATTAATTTTTTTCAAAATGAGGAATTAGAAAGTAATTTAGTTCACTAATTTTAATGTAGATGTTCACCATTTTTTGTGTAAAAATTATCATGATAAAATTTATAAAACAAATTTATATAAACTGGGAAAAGCATATCTTTCACATCTTAATCTTGGATTCCTTACATTATCTATTTTAATATTTTTTTTTATGGTTTCTATTAAAAGATAAGTTTGTTAAGGTTATTTTATGAAAATAATGATGTGTATGTTACTATTATTAACCCATTTAATTATAATCTGATATAGTAAATATCATGTATGTGTTAAGTTTACTATTATTACTGAGAGAGTGATTTAATTATAATCTGATATATTAAATATCATGTATGTGTTAAGTTACTATTATTATTGAGAGAGTGTTGGCACAATTTAAAAGTCTATCAGATTTGCAACACTAGTAATATGGTTGAAGATTAAAAAAGTCTCATAGATCATCTAGTTTATACTAATATGGAAATTAAATTTCAAAATATTTGCGATGATACCAACCTTCTTGATTGTTTAACTAAATAAAATTATGATGATCTGAAACACTTCTTTTAATGCTTTTTGATTATAAGAATAAAATTTGGAATAAATTTAGCTAATATGTTTTTACCTTCTTATATACCATATTTGGTCTTACTTGATGATAATAATCATTATCACCATCATCATTACATATTATTGTAGGAAGTTTGCACCATTTTAGAGTTGAGGAGGAGATATTTTTTTAGGATCAAGTTGAATGTTGAATGCGAGTAGTAGCATAATTTTTTTTTTTATATATTTTACTTGTAATTTTATGTTTAAAAATCGAAGTTGATTGAGGCTTACTTAATGAATAATATATTAATATGCAAAGATATATATTAAGTATAAAGTTATTTAATGACAAATGATCTTAGTAATGTGTCCAATATGTACCATTATCTATCAATTTAACTAGATTAAGCTTTTTCAAAATGATAAATTCGAAATTCACTTAGTTCACTAATTTTAATGTAGATATTCACCATTTTTTGTGTAAAAATTATCATGATAAAATTTATAAAACGAGTTTATATAAACTTGCAAAAGAAAGGCTTTCACTTCTTAATCTGGATTCCTTACATTATCTGTTTTAATACCCTTTTATGGTTGATATTAAAAGGTAAGTTTGTTAAGGTTATTTAATTAAAATAATGATGCATATGTTACTATTACTAACCCATTTAATTATAATCCAATTTAGTAAATATCACATATGTGTTAAGTTATGGTTATTACTAAGATAGCACAATTTAAAAGTCTATAACCTTTGCAACACTAGTAATATGGTTGAATATTAAAAACTCTCATAGATCATCGAGTTTATACTCATATTGGAATTAAATTTCAAAATATTTGTGATGCTACCAACCTTCCTGATTGTTTAACTAAACAAAATTATGATGATCTTGAAACACTTCTTTTAATTCTTTTTGAGCATAACAATAAAATTCTAAATAACTTATGGTAATATCCTTTTACCTTCTTATATACCATATTGGGTCTTAGTGGATGATAATCATCATTATCACCATCATCATTACATACTATTGTAGGAAGTTTTCACCATTTTAGAGTTGCAAAGAGAAAAAAAAATTAGGATAAAATTAAATGTTGAATACGACTAGTGGCATAATTTATTATTCATTATTTGTACTTTTATGTTAAAAGCTAAGTTGGTTGAGGCTTACTTAATGAATAATAGATTAATATGCAAGCTATATATTAAGTATACAGTTATTTAATGACAAATGATCATAGTAATGTGTCCAATACATACCATATACATACCATCATTGATCCATATTAAGTGTAGATGTAGGGATCAAATGTCTTCACGTGCAAACATTTTTAAAGTGAAAGATACAATGCATTATTTTTCATTGTTGAAACTGTATTTTTGAATGCTAAATAGAGTATATATACGACCAAATAAAATTTTAAACCATATTTTTTTTAATATATAGATATATATGAAGTTGATATTGACATAGATTAGTTAACATAAATCTTCAAATAGTTTCTCTATATCTCTAGCTGAAATATTTTTGAAAAGTACAAGATTTAAACATCTAATTCACACATTTTTTTACGTCTAGTTACTTTAAAACATGTTCATTTTTTTTATTTTTCTATTTAGAAGATAATTTTTTTTTTAAAGGGGCATAGACAAGCTTACACATCCCCCCATATTGGGATGTAAAATGAGCCTCTTCTCTCAATTACTAATCATTTTAATGAGCAAAATCAATCATGAATTAGAATAGTAACAAAGTAGTACAATTTGATTATTTTCAAATACATCAAGAAAGAGAGAAAATTGACTAAGATATTTATTACAAATGTTTAGTTTTTATTCCTATAGTGTTTAAGGATATTATATTGAAAAGAACATATTAACATTCATCTAAAACTTATATTATTTACATTATTTCTATTATCATTAACATTTATATTTATGTATTAAATTTGACTCATGAATAGTGGATTTTGTAAAAAAATTCTTACCTATAAAGAAATTTAACAATGTATTAATATTGCTTTTCCTACTATTATTGACCATTTTAAATTGACACTTACTACTTTTCCTACGTTGAGTACAAATTAATTATACTAGTACAATGTTGGAACCACTTCAAAATCTATAAGAGGAAATATTTTATAATTCTAGTTGTGTTGTTGAATGATCAATTTTTATTTATTTTTATAAATTAGAGTGCAACAAAATGGCATATTTGATTTATATCAATTATAATAAGGAAAATTAAGGGAAAATCACCTCAAACATTATATCAAGTGCCTAGAATTTATTAATTAAGTGTTTAAATGGTTTATATTAAATAGAATACTAATTAGGTACTCCAATGTTGTTTTAATAGACCAAGTTTAGAATATGTTTTTAAGTGCATTATTAAATTTGATTATGCAATTTGATATGGTGAGAAGTCATGTTGGTCAAATAAAGCTTTGACAAATTAAATATTCTATGGCATTGTCATGTAATTTGTATAACACATGATTACATTGAGATATTAAATAATATAAAACTCCTCCAAAACGAATATGAAGAGAATATTTAATATACAACAAATATGGGAAAGTGCGTTTGAATGTATATTAATAGATGCTTCAAAAAAAATTACATTCATGGATAATATAAGCCTACTCTTAAGATATGCACTCAAGTAGATCAAGAAGGGCTTCTACACCATATTTATTTAACTTTGTCTTCTTGCAATGTTATTCCTTTGGCATCCATGCCAACACTATGGTATTAATTGGAATAGGGTCGAGTTCTGTGTTATTAGGATTTGGTACCCAATATTTCTCTAAAAATTTTCCATTGTATTTCCCTGACACAAGGTTCCACCAGTCAACCTTTACATGAAGATTCTCGCTTTCATTATCCCTAAAGATATATGAGATGGATTTTTCCATCTAAATCATGTTTCCTACATCCTAATTTACTGATCTAACTAGCAACAACTTTCCTTTCTCAACATCAATCATTGGATTGAATGTTGGCTTTGTTTTGTTGCATTTGGGTCCAACATATACTGGTTCATCTATCACATTATCAAAATCTCCATCCATAATACTTGAGATTACTTGGAGTGCATTACGATCAACATCAACAACATACCTTGTCTTCGGCCTTAAACCCTTAGAAGATGAATCACTTCCATCTATTATTCTATGATCATTATAAATTCCATATAATTTATCAAATTTTTTTTCCCAATACACTACTTTATTTTTCCATTCCTCTGTAGCAATTGGTGAATCCTCATTCCCAGTAGTGTCTTTCCACATTTTTATGTATGATGTTATCCCTTTATTTCTTTTAAATAGAGATCATTATGTTTGGAACCTAAGAAATATGGCTTCCCTATGGGAATTATAAGTCAACCTTCATAATCTACATTCCATAACTCAACTGGTTCTAACCACTCAATATCTCTAATTGGTTCTTTGTACATTAGTACTAGAAAATCATTGAGCATAAGAAATTGGATGTATTGGACATTAAGATGTCAAACTAGTGCATCTTTTCCCTCCTAGATGTATCCATTAAGGAAACTTGTGATGTCATAGACCTTGTCAATAAGTGTAGGTGAAATAACTCGACTTTCTTCAATTATGTGATATGTATCCATCATTTTAGGTAAATAATAAACATATTTACTTTTTATGTTGGAAGACATTCTTCAGTAGGTTCCATCTATGTCTTCATCGGTGTGCCCCCAAAAAACGAACCCGACCTCAATAGTGATGAAGACACCAAGTGCAGTTAAAAGTGATAAAAACATGAAAAGATAGTGATTCTTATTATCACTTGATGCATTGTCCAACTGTAACAACAAATGTGGAGGAAGAGGTTTAAAATCAACATTTTTACTTTTTGAACATCCATGATATATAAAATCATCCCTATACCCTTCACTTTTTGAGTAAATAGAGGTGTCAAGTAATGCATTTGTAAGTGGGTTTCTTGAAATTCCACTTTCATAGAGTAGATCACCATACATATCCATTTGTGAGTCTTCAAGGTCCCTTAAGCACTTTACAAGATATGTAATAGTAAATTTTGATCCCATATGGACAAAGGGTAGGGAGAAATGACAAAAACCTCCTACCTTATGCCCATGCGTAAGCATACCTATCAATGACAAACCTAAATTTGTTCCTACAATAGATTTTTATTTGACACATAGCCTTGAGATTGAAGTCTTTGTTTTGTCCATTTTATCATGGATAATGCTCAAATAGTCCTTTGGAAACTGCTCTCGCATAATTCTATGTGCATAGTAGCAATATCTTCCACACATAACAATCTTGTTATGTTTCTTCAGCCTACCTGGTGCCTTTTCTTCCAACTCTTTTGTAGCTTCTGACTTCATTTATGCTTTCAACACAATACATTCACTGCACTTACTAAAGTTGGTGTTCTTTTAAAATGCCACATCTCGAAACTTAGTATTCCAAATATTGTTCATTGTTGACTGTGATATTGATGGGTGATTAAGCTTTTGAAAAGCCTCATTGATCTCTTTTAACAAAGAATTTTGTCGGTAAGTTGAAGCAAGCAATTTTAAAGCAGAAAATGTTCCATATTCTTCAACTTGATGTATTTGGTTTGGTGAAAAATATGAATTATCCATTACAATTTTGTGCAATATTTCTATGGCTGCCACTGTGTGAGCTCGTGCTTTGCATATGTTGGTGTTACCATGAATAGCTTTGATCTGTCCATGTTGGAAACAATATTGGTAGTTATAGAATGTGCTTTGAGGAATTTTATGTATCTTATACCATGCTTTCTTACAAATAATATTCCCATTAAATCTCATGTCCTTTCCATTTCTAGCAATAGGTGGTAGGCCACGACCCTTTGACATGAGTGAATCAAGACAAATTTTATAATACCATTTTTATTTGTTTGTCTCATACCCCTTCTACCACCTACAATGTCCTTCCTATCGACATGCTGAAGACAATCTTTTCTACAACATACATTTGCTGCCAAAAGTTGAATTTCTTTCTCTTCATCTATTTTTGTAGCGATAACGTATTTAACCCTTTTATATGGCATTGTTACATGCACATCAATTGATTTTCTATCTTTTTCATCACAATGGTACCCATCCCATTTTTTTGAGGGATTTGTGTTCTCTATAACATCCCATATAACCATTTCCTTGGGTGGTTCCTTGAACTTTTCCTTGACCGTTAGTATCACACCTTTGTTGTCCACCAACTTTTTTATTGACCATCTAACCAAACAGTCTATATACTTATCCCCAACTCTACATATCTCACAATTTCCATCTATCTCTTCTAGAAAAACACCAAATTCCATTTCACCTAGTGTTTTACCCTCAACAATGTCATCCTCGTGGAAATTAACTAGCATTCCTTTAGCAATGCACATGCATATTCCCATGCATTCCTGTGTAATAGAAACATTTGTACATATGAATCTATCCCTATCTTGGGAAATATTTATGGCATGATCATGATAGTGAGGCTCCAAATCTAGTTCTGGTCAAATCTCATAAGATTCCAATGCATCCCCAAGTGCATGCTGAAATCCTGTTGGATGTGGTAGAGGACCATTATGTTTTAACACCTTCTCAATTTTAACCATTGTGCATCCTTTCTTTACCATCTTTCCATGTACTTTATGCCCAAGATCTATATTGAATATTGAGCCCCCACCCACCTTCACTCCATGTTGCAAAATATCTACTTTGTCTCCAATAGAAAATGTAGAAGAAACATTTGCGACTATAAATGACTGTAAATAAGGTTAGTATTTACTCAAAAAAAACATTTATTGTAATATCAATAATATATAAAATATTCTTCAATATTTTGATTTACCTATCTTGTGTCTCAAATCCATGATCTTCCATAGATGTATGTCCCCTTCATTAACATCCTCATCAATCAAATGTGGTTGAGTGACATCAATGACCAAAATTGTAACATAACCAACATTAACCTTTCTCCAACATAATAAGTTCCAGACTCTGTACATTCGACCCTTCCTAGCCCAATGAATTGGTCACTAATAAGGAGATAAACAGTGTCCCCTTTTGCTAAAATTGTATTTTCCATTGTAGCTTGTATCAATTCTATAACGACAATTAAATAGTAACTTGTAATTAAACGGTTGAACCATGTAAAGTGCGACTTTATATTTTTGCAAGAACACACAACTTACAAGAAAGTAATATAGATGCAAAAATTAAAATAGTATGGTAGTCATATTGTATGAAATGAAACATTTTTTCCTCAAAGGAAAGCTAACAGTCAATATCATTCCTTCCACTACAAACATAAGCATATTGCTAGAAGAAACATTACATGGTCAAATAAATCTAGCACATACTATATTTCCTTCTAGCACAAGCACAAGCACATTTCCAATAACAATATTCTAAGGAAAAAGAAATACACCACATGCTAAATTTCCTTCTAATGTAAATAGAAGCATATTACTTAGAAAAACATTTCAAAGTAAAAGAAACATTACACATTCTAGAGTTTATTCTAGCACAAACACAATGACATTTCTAATAACAATGTCCGAATATAAAATAAATTTAACGCATGATAGCTTTACATGTAGCATAAATACAAGTATACTACCAAAAACCAACATTTCATGCCAAAAGAAATCTAGTGTATGCTATATTTCCTTCTATCACAAACAAAAGCAAATTACCAAGGTGAAGGAAATCTAGCACGTGTTAGATTTCCTTCTATAATAAACAACTAAATTGAAAACAACAATATTGCATAGCAAAATAAATCTAGCACAACTTCTAGCCCAACACAAGCACAACATTTCCAATAGCATTGCCAAGGTGAAGGAAATCTAGCAATTGCTAGATTTCCTTTTATCATAAACAACCAAATTAACAACAACAATATTTCAAATCAAAAGAAATCTAGCATAGTTTCTAGCCCATACACAAGCACATGTTGAATAAAAATATTGCAAGGTGAAAGAAATTTAATGCATGTTAGCTTTACATGTGCCACAAATACAAGCATACTACGAACAACAACATTGCATGCCAAAAGAAATCTATTGCGTGTTATGCTTCTTTTTAACACAAACCAACAAAGAGTAATGGTGATTCTCTGTTGTGAAGGCCCATATGAAAAGTGGCGTAATTCTAATTAGACCAATACATCTACTCACAGGATACCCACTCACCTTTGCCCTTATCCCACAAAAAACTCCCAGGTGTGAAATCCTTTTTTTGCTAAGTGTTTTCTTGTAAAATGGGACAGTAATGAATAATGTTTCCTGCTAGAATAAATTTCTTTGGGGAAAACAGGGTGGAAAACATCAACCCTCGTCTCCATACCAAGAAAGTAAGGCTAACTAGGCCTGATTGATATCCATGCCCGACAAACTATATTAGGGGTAGGATTTGTTGTTTTCACTATGATTGGTGATGTACCTTGAAAGACAAACGTGCTATCATCTTCATAATGTTAACAGTTATACATCCATGACATCTCTGGTCCTTCCAACTTCTAGGACATAACTGAGTGTAGTTGAGGCCTTCAAGATTTTTGGATCCAACGTTTATAGAAGAATGTGGTAGGCTTAAAATTTACTGTCCAAGTAGTTACTCACCTTTATCACAAGATGACCAACTAGTTTTCCTATTCTAGATTACTCTCAATATCTCCTTACATGCCACAAACAAAAGAAGGTACTATAAAGACAATCTCTCTTTGTTTCTAAAGGAAAACAATCTCTATTTAATGACAAAAGATAATTTTTTGTTATTTTTAAAATAGTTTCCTTGAGAACATTGCAAGAGAAATCATAATACATTAAGAATTTATATACTCTCAAAATCTTCCAATATCGCGTAATAATAATTGGGCCTTATCAACTATATAGTTATGAGGCAGTCTAAACCATATTCATTTAATCAGTTTTCCTTTAGATGATTATGTAATAAACAACTATATAGAAAAATATGCATTCTACTGATAAGAATATATATACCCCTATCAAGGTCTCAGAAGGAACGGAATATTTGTACCATGAAGATCCACCTGAAGAGATCAATTCCTACTGGCTCAACCAATAGAGGTCGTTATGCAATCTACATGTACCAAGCAATAATTCCACACAAAAGTCTCTAGGTTTTTCTGGCATCTTATTAAAAAATGTTTCGTTTCTCCCCATGTAGGTTGACCATACCAATCTAAAGTCTCATTGTTTAGAAGTTTAGGGCCTCCTTGGTAAAACCATGCATGTCATATTCATTGACTATGGGATACTCTGAGGTAGATTCAGTAATAAATTTTGTGCATGAATAGAGTTTTGGCATTCTATGGCTAAGTTAAGTCACCAACACCACAATTGTTATGAATTACCTAGTCAAGTCTCAAGAGAGAGCCTCTTTTGTCTCATCACTATATCGATCCATGAAATGATGGAGAGCCTAACAACCTTCCCTTTTAATCACTCAAGCTAGACCAAATTGGCAAGTTGTATTCTTACCTAACTAAACATTTGCCATGTTTTAGATTCCTCATATAAATATATTAGTCTAGGGGTTATCCTGATGAAAAATGTACCTCTCGGCAAACTATGTCAACACCTTGTTTTAGGAGATTAACCCACTGGCCTTTGTTCTACGGTGACTTTCCAAACCCAATAACTCCTCCATAAGATTACTCTCATATTGAATCTAAAAGCATTTAACTATTATTAATTGGCAGCACATGAAATTTGCAAGGGTCACAGTTTCAGGTCTGGACCATTTAGTCAGGTTTATAGCTTAAATGGCAGTTTTATAGTTTGAATTAAATTGTATTTGACATATATGATATAACTAACCTAGTCCATTTTTATGTCACTACTACAACAATCCATGAAATGTGCATACAAGGTCTAAAATCAATTCTTAACTTGGCTTCCATAGTAATGTTCCACATTTGAATGGACTTCCCAAAAGATTGCATTGTGTTTATATAATACTTCATGCAATTGTAGTAAAAACTAAAGGCTAGATACCAAATGTGCTTGTCAGATGTTGCTTGTGAATGTATAGATAAGATTGGTGTATTTCATATATTTTTGTGAATCTCTACTAAAAACTAAAGGCTAGTTCCCAAAGGTCTTTGTAGATGTTGCCTATGAATGCATAGATAATATTGGTGTATTTCATATATCCTCATTACATTACTAAATGCTGGATATAACTCTTCAATGGTTCATGGATTAAATTTTAACTCATTGAGGTATCTGTTACACTAGGTTAGTATCATGAGCACTGAGGAATCAGATGAACTTGCAGTTGATTTTATCTCTCTAGAGGTAGCACTGGTGTATTCTAGTTCTGTAAGTGTCATTTAATGAGGTTTAAAATTTTCACGTATTACAGAAATACATCAATATATGAGAAGATCTTCTTTGTGCCTAGTGGTAGAGGGAGTAAAAATCCATTAGCATCAGAAGAGACAAGGTACATTAGACAATGAAGATGACCACTTTTTCTATCTTATTGATGCAAAGACCTAGTTGTTTCCATAGAAGTTCAACAACAAAATTTAGACTAGTGATTATAATAACACTTTCATCATGATATCTATAAGTTGGTATCTATTCATCCTTTCCCTCGTTAAGTGAGAAGGAAAGAGAGCACAAGTCCAAAAGTACCCTGACAAATGTAGCACTAGAAATTTTCCTGGAAAGAAGCATGGCTTCTACCTTAGCAAAAAAACGAGAGTTCACTCGCTGCAACCCTGCTCAACCATTTCTTAATAGCATTTAGCAATTTGGTAATGAAAATATGTCAATGGGGAGGTGATAGTTTCACTAACATAATCAATACATCTACATCATCAGAATGTACAAGATTTGAAAAATCTTCACATGCCAAAAAGGATTATAACAATCATTCTATTCAAGGAACACTAAGCAACATTATTCATAAAATTCCATTTCTCAGCTCAGCACAAGCACAAAACTGAACCATCACTTTGGCATTTGCTTGTGGTAAATAAGCCACAAAATGCATAAATATGCACCCTAAATAGATGTGATAATACCTTCCGTTCATCCAATGAAGGTAGTTTGGCCCTCAGAGTTGTTTCTGGATTGCATGAAGAGAATGATGGTACTTTGCCTCTGAATTTGGATCATTCAACCTATTTGGAAAGGAGAAATATTGAAGAGGTATAGGAATGAGTTTTTCTATTTGGTTTGAACAGTTAGAATGATTAGGTGATATGTGTTCTCCAAAACATAAGTAGAAGAACACCTATGTGGGATATTGATTTTAATAAATCCACAAGGTACTATTTCTATCCATTAGGAATTACATCCTCAGGTGCTTCAGTATAAATAATTGCATAATTAGCTGGATAAGAAAGTCTAATTTATAGAACCTCACCGAGAATCTCACTCAAATCCCACACAAGGTACGGTAGATAATGAAGATGACCAGTTTTTCTATCTTACTAATGCAGAGACCCAACTGTTGTCATAGAAGTTCAACAACTAAATTTAGACAAATGATTATAATAATGATTTCATAATTATATTTATAAGCTGGTACCTACTCATCCTTTACCTCATTAAGTGAAGAATAAATAGAGCACAAGTCCTTAAGTACCCTTAGAAATGTAGCACTAGAAATTTGACTTGAAAGAAGCATGGATTTTGCCTCAACAAAAACATTGGAGTTCACTCACTACAACCTTGCTCAACCTTCTTTTATAGCATCTGGAAATTTGGTAATGAAAATGTGTTAATAGGGAGGTGCCAGTTTCACTAATTTAATTAATGCATCTACATCATGAGAATATACAAATTCTGACAAACCTTCATATGCCAACAAGGATTATAACAATCTAAACTCTATTCAAGGAACATTGAGCACCATTGTTCATAAAATGCCATTTCTCATCTCAACACAAGCACCAAGATAAACCATCACTGTGGTGTACGCTTGTGCCGAAGAAGCCACAAATGCACATAAATATCACCCTAAATAGACGTGCTAGTACCTTGTGTTCATCCAATGAAGGTGGGCTGGTCCTGAGAGTTGTTTTGAGATTGCATGAACAAAAGGCTAGTACCATGCCTCTGAATTTAGGACCATTCAATCAATTTGGAAAGGAGAAATATTGAAGAGGTATAGGAATGAGTTTGGCTATTGGGTTTTGATGTTTACAATGATTAGGTGATATGTGCTCTCCAAACATAAGTAGAAGGCCTGTCTGGGAGTCTGATTTTAATAAATTCATAAGGTATTATTTCTATCCATTAGGAATCACATCATTAAGTCCTTGAGAATAAATAATAGCATAGTCAACTTGATAAGCATGTTTAATTTACAAAACCTCACCGAAAATCTCACTCAAATCTCACACAAGTTATAGTAGACAATGAAGATGACCAATTTTTCTATCTTACTGATGCAAAGACCCAGTTGTTTCCATAGAAGTTCAATAGCTAAATTTAGACTTGTGATTATAACACTTTCATCATGATATCTATAAGTTGGTACCTAATCATCCTTTCCCTTATTGAGGAAGAAAGAGAGCATAAGCCTTGAAGTACCCTAAGAAATGTAGCACTAGAAATTTAACTTTAAAGAAGCATGGCTTCTGCCTCAACAAAAATGCTGGAGTTCACTCACTGCAACCTTGCTCAAACTTTTTTTTATAGCATTTGGAAATTTGGTAATGAAAATATGTCAAAAGGGAGCTGCCAGTTTAACTAACCTAATTAATGCATCTACATCATGAGAATATACAACGTCTGACAAACCTTCACATGCCAACCATGACTATAACAATCTAAACACTGTTCAAGGAACATTGAACAACATTGTTCATAAAATTCCATTTCCCACATCAACACAAGCACAAAATCGAATCATCACTGTGGTGTATGCATGTGCTGAAGAAGCCACAAATGCACATAAAGATGCACCTTGCATAGATGTGCTAATAACTTTTATTCTTCTAGTGAAGGTGGGTTGGCCCTCAAAGTTATTTTGAGATTGCATGAAGAGAAGTCTGGTACGTTTCCTATGAATTGAGGATCATTTAGCCTATTTAGAAAGGAGAAATATTAAAGAGGTATAGGAATGAGTTTCGCTTTTGGTTTTTCATGGTTAGAATAATCAGATGATATGTGTTCTCCAAAACATTAGTAGAAGAAGGCCTGTCTAGGAAACTGATTTTAATAAATTCACAAGGTATTATTTTTATCCATTAGGATTCACATCCTCAAGTGCTTCAGAATAAATAATAGCACAGTTAGCTAGATAAGCAGGTCTAATTTACAGAACCTCACCCATAATCTCACTTAAATCTACTAGTACCATTTCCATGATTTAAATAATGAATGGAGGAGTCTTAATACTCGCAATCACTTAACATAAAATGGATTAAGATGTTTAGAGGATAATATGCCTTGACTCTAATGCCATATGTGCCTAGGTCTAATTGGAAAAACACATATTTCATGAGAGTCATGCAAAACTAGCTTACCCAAGGTCAAAGACTAGTCACACAGTATTCTTTGTGCTTAGTCTTTGCAATTGAAAATTCTTTTTTAGGGAGGATTAAGAAGTAATTCTATTTTCAATTTCATCTTTTAAGTAAGTCTACCCTTGGTTGATTTGATATTGGAGATTATATTCAAGCCTTTTCTTGAATATAGGTCTCCTAAAAATCCTTTCACTCTAATGTTCCGCATATGACTAGATCATAAACAACCATATAAATGGCAACCTTTTTCTATTGAGAAGAATCTATATACCCCTCTCAAGGTCCTCCAAGGGAAGGACATTGATTGAGAAGAATATACATACTCTTCTCAAAATATTCGTAGTTCTCCAAGTTTCAACCGAGCCTCAAGAACTATATAGTTGTGAAGCATTGAAACCCATATTCTTGTACTATGGTTTTCATCATATGATTAGGACTGTAAGAAAGAACTACACAAAAATATGTGTCCTATTGATAAAATGTGTATACCCTTATCAAGATCTTGCATTGCAAGGGAATTTATTGAGAAGAGTCGATATACTCCACACAAAATATTCCATGTTCTCACAGTTGCAGTTGAGCTTCAACAACTGTACATTTGTGAGGCATTTAAACTTTTATACTTGTAACTCGGATTTCCTTCAGATGATTAGATAATAATCAACTAGACAAATTCAAACAACCTCTGCATGCCAAGAAGAAGACTTTATATCCCCTTGTCCAAGTCTTGCAAGGAAGAGACATACATTGAGAAGAGCTTATATACTCTCAAAACCTTCCAAGATTATGTAATCACAATTGAGACTCATCAGCTATACAATTACGAGGCAGACTAACCCATATTCTTGTACTCTATTTTCCTACATGACAAAGTGATCAACAGAGGAAATGAATATTTTTTGAATATTTCCACCAATGACACAACCTATATGCAGTTCTAGGCAGGTAGAAACCATGCTTCTACCCCAAAAGATCAACCATATGAAAATTATGATGAATATCATGCATTCCTTGCTGATAATTTAAATCCTGAAAACACTTTTGAGGTCACAGAGATACAATTCAACAAACTAATCCCATTTTCTCAGACACTGAAAGTAAGGGGGATGTAGACTTTCATCGTAATACACTTGGCACCTCAACATTTCATTGTGAGTTTGAGTAGGAGTAATATAACCCCCATGTTGCATTTTGATGTTAATCATGATCATGTAAGACATAAATGGAAGTAATCATGGTTTCTTAGAGTCTAAGTTCCGTAAACTTTTTTAAAGCCAACAAATCAATAATGTGACCATTAGGATTATATGAGCGAATAAACAATTAATTTTATAGTTCAATCCTAAAAGATCCTATATCACGGAATCCAACAGTCTTGCTATTTTTTATGCCTACGATATATATTTATTCCTTAAGCTATATGGGATAGGGAAGTCTATTCCTTTTAGTGTCAATACTCATCTAGAAGACAAAGTTATTGACATATGTGATGGATATTCCTTAGTGGACAAACAAAGGGTATGTTATAAACACAAAATTATTGAAGCTTTCAGTCATACAAATCTATTTCCATCTATAAAAATATATATTTTTTACAATAACAAAGTTGGACAATCCTAGAAGATTGATTAAACCTTTAATGAAATCCTCGATGACATATACAGCTATAGTTGTTAAAATTAGAATGATGTCAAGAAAATTGTTGATGAAGAATATAGGCTTGACCAAATAAAAAAATTTCTCTCTGAAGCACATCAAATGCAAATATGTTCTCTTTTCTATGGACATGTGGACAATCATTCATGCACTAGATTTTAAAAAGAAAATGTAGAAAATGAACCTGTAACAGATTGAAATGAAGTAAACACTCAAGGAAAATTTTGGGGCCTAGAAAAGGTGCACTTTGGAATGATCAATGATATAGGTCAAAATGATCTTGAAACCAACAAGAGGACATTTTATCAACATAGTCATAAACAAGATCTAGCTACTCTGACCTCTCAACTTATGGGGTTAGGGTTTGATGGAGATACAAGCACCATTATGAAGTGTTGTGTTGTGTCTGTGTATCAATTTCTGGGAACTATATTTCATAAACATACTCTAAGACATTACTTATGGTGGACCACTATAAAACAATCAGGTTCCATCCTTCTGATTCCCTTCGCCATGTGTTCAATTTTTGAATGAGAAAGGACTCTTTGTGGGTATTATTGGTCTTTTGGATCAACAGAAATCACATTGGATATTCTATCAAGTTCGAAGAGATTTGTTGGAATCATTCTCATTGCAGATGATAGACTAAACCTCTATGGACTAGACTACCATCTACTACTTATTTTTCCTACCTCGAGGATCTATAATTGTAGTGTATCTCTACCATGAATTTTGGGTATTCTCTACTTAAAAATAGTGATTTCGATACTATGATTTGTCATCCTTGCATTTGACATTGTTTGATGTATGGATTCTTCAAATCCACTGTCTTGTTTCTTTAGAATATTTTTGTCACCATATATGTTGGTATGAATTTCAATTAAGGATAGTGGCATCATTGCAATCCCGAACTAAATTATTGATATCCGTACTTTAGCGCATTAACTTCTCGGTGAATCAATTATCACAACGATATGGAAAATCAGAGACCTTGTTGAAGGTATCATCACTATTAGGTTTAGTGTTTGATTAGTTAGCATTGCGTATAGTCTCATCACCCTTGTAATTGTGTATAGATAAGTTTGGATAGTTGTCAAATATATATAGTTAAAATCTTGAACCAGTGATGATAGCTATGTTAAAACTCGTTTGACCGAGACAATGTTATGCAGTAGTCTTGTTCACAAATGAAGTTGTGAACAAGCTCGATTCACATCTAGGAAGCTTGATTCACCAGATTTTGTACTTTGTATCTTTTTGATGAACTTTTGATGACAAATAATTGAAGAAGAGTAAGGATGGGGTGCATGAAGGACCATTTGAAGCCAAGCTCTCTTCTTTGCATATCCTTCTCTCAGTACAATTCTTCTTAGCATATATATCTTTAGTAGACCGACCAATATTGGCATTAACAGTCAACACCAAAAGAATAATTCACTTTTCTTTCAGAAGCCAAGTGTGGCCTTAATGAACTTTAAAATATTTGGCAAGCAGACAAACATTGAAAGGGCTTATGGGCTTATACCTTTTTTTTGTTATTTTAATGGTTGAGCTCATTTGCAGGTGGTTCTCCATATGTCATAAATTCTGGACTCTGAAGTAGTCAAGGGTTATACTCCATTTGTAACATTTGAACCCTCTAAGACAATTCAAAATTCCTGGTAATGCATCAATATTAAAAAAGAAGGCCTGACCCTCCACTCACTATGATTTAACTATGTTCTGGACACTAAAATGTTTGAGTTATGTTTTGATCTCATTTGATTCAACTTTAGTTTAGGCATACTATTCACTGTATCATAGAAATTCTTAATTTATGTTCAATCTTGGCCCTCTATATCATCAACATCATTACCATATTATCTGAGCAGTAGAGTTATTTGGCCTACCCGGAGCTAAAATAAATTTTGTATCGATATTTATAGCTCCCATAATCAACAAGAAAAAGTTAGGGGTTCTTACAATCATCAATATAGAATTATTTTGTTTAAAGAACATTTTATTAGTAGATCAAAGACCTTCAAGACAATGATTATGTGAACAAATAAGACAGTGACAATTTTTTGGAATAAAGAAAGTGGCCTTTTAAAATTTTAACCTATGATTAAACTTGGTTGTGATCCTACAATAATTTACCTTACATTAATCTTGTAGCATGAAGCATGATTGACATGAAATTCCAGTGAAGACTAAAAATCATTAATTACTATGAGCTTGCAGCTACAAGTGGAAATAAGAAACAACAAAGTAACAACACTTCTAGGCCAAAATCCAACCTCTCAAGGATCTGCTAGTAAAGGAAATTGAAAATCCTTTGATAAGAAGTACACCTCATCTAAAGCCTTCAATCCTGAAGATCTTCTAGAAGAAGTGCATAGCTCTATGACTAGTTCTCTATCAATGCTTGTGAAAAAATAGAAGCAAGTATACAAGCACCATAAGCAAAAGAGCCTGATATCTTGATTGCATTAAATCAGGATTTTGTGAGGAATGGTTCTCCATATATGAATTCCTGATGAGAAATCCTTCTTCCCATCATGAATTGGGTAATTTGATGCAATGAAGGATGAGACAACTAGGATTATGATGACTCAGACATTTTCTGAAGTTCTTGCCTCATCTGACTTAAAGAAAGGCTTAAGAGGGAGCCATAAAATCTTCGATGTCTGTTCTTGTCTAATGATTCCTGATGAAAGGCATGTCTTGATAAATTAATTTTATATAAGCTGCATGATTATGATTGCATAATTCCAACACATGGACCATAGGATTAAAAGCAAGTTGCATGTAGCTCAATGCTTATGTTTTAAGTAAGCTTACCTTTGAAATATTCAAAGGGATATGTGATGTTATAATATGATGTCTAATGACTCTTATTACTTAATAAGCAGTATGATTGGCTAAATTTGGTGCATACATGAATAATAGGGTATTGATAGCTTGATGGATATGGTTTGAACATCCTTGTTCTTGATGAATAAGCCTCAACTATATGACATCCTCATTCTTGATGAAGAAACCCCAAAGCCTCATTATAATAATGATTGCTAGATATCCTAATCCTAAGGCCCATGTCTATATAGAAGGTGCCCTAACAGCATTTAAATAACAAATTCATAAAGGCTGCAATGCATAAATTCATTGGTAAAAATATAAGCTCGTTAGAGCTAGGGAAAACCTCTCTCATTTGATAAAAAAATGTTTTATTCAATGATATGAAGAACTAGGGTTTTGTTCAATGAGAGATAATGTAATTTTTTGCAAAATTTTTTATTTTATAAGACAATAAATCCAGAAGTTGTGGGTATCCTACTCATGTGGTCCTTGGCCAAACACACTTATAGTAGCCTACAAAACAATTATGTAGCTCGGTTTGGATTTTATTCCCGCGAACAAAATTCTCATTATGTCCCTGTAGGGATTCAATAAGTGAGTTACAACTCACATTAAAACTACAATTTGGACTCCAATCGAAAAACCATTGATCACACTATAGTTATAAAATTGAATGACAACTAGGAGTACCTCTCTCATTTGATTCCACTAGCAATTTCACCAGATGTTGCAAAGGAAATGCCATAAGGCATAAATTGAAGAAGAATTGTGACATGTAAATTACCATTAAAGCTAAGATTTAGTAAACAAGATTCCATGCAAAGGTAGAATATTAAGGTAAATGATTTATATTATGTGAAATTTACAAAATGTGTAATGTCTCTAACATACATTACCTCTTGAAAAAAAAGAATTAAATCATGAACAACATGATGGTTATCCTTCCACGTTTAAATTTGCATAACAACTTGTTGAAGGCAAGGGAGAGTTGGAGAAGCAATAAGCAACCTGCAAAAGAAATAGTTTGTTAGAAATATATAAAAGAATTATTATTATTTTAAATATGGAAATTAATTGTTAAAATTGACTATAATGAGTTTGCATGTGAATTGTGTTATAATGAAATTGGAGTGAATGAAATTGAACTTACCTTTGTCATGTAATTTCAATAGTTCTATTCGAAAATGCAAGAGGAACGATGGCATATCGAACACCAGATGCATATTTCTTAATTTCCAGTCCGCTCATATTTTTCGCATTTTATCGCATTCATGAATGTGGATTATATGTTTCATAGTAGATTTAAGGATAGTAATAATTGTATAGTTGGTCAAAGGTTGTTTAGTTGTATATCTAGATTTGGAACTGGTAGAAATCTTGTTTCTATATTGCGTAATGTAATTATTGATTCCTCTATTTCTTTGAAGTAACTATATAGTTGTGATATCTATGAGTCCATACATCATGTTTCAAAAGATAGATAATGTTAAAAGAAAGTAGTTAAAAAATATAATAACAATATAATATTTGCAGCTATGTATTAATAATGATTAAATTTTACTATTGTTAATAGATAGAAAAGGTATGCGATAAAATTAGATTGAACTTAATAATTATGGGAAACATTTAGAAGACGTTAACATATGGATTGGACCAGGTCATCTGGAGGAGACATTTAACAAAGAATTTATTCTTCATGTTTTCTATGAGCAATATTTTTGTTGTATTTCATTTTTATGTAATGATCGAAATTGAATGAGAGGAAAAATTGAAGATCTTGTAGACAATGCAGGTTCAAATAAGCAATGCCAAGGAAGAATAGGATTCAAAGAAGGAAGGAAGTGAAGATCCTTCATTTGTAACAAGTTTTGACACTATGGAAGGGAGTGCCATAATAGAAGGGATACACTTCAGGATGATGACAACAACTACCACAACAATTTTAGGGTCAATAACAATCAAAGGAATGATAGGTTCAATAACAAAGGAAAAGGGAATTCTCTTGATACTCAACATGGAAATGGTCAACCTCCCAAAAGACCAAGAAACTCTAGGTAGGATGAATCTAATTTTGTAGATAACAAGCAAAATTAATTTTATCTTTTCTTTTCCCTCTTTACTGCCTCTCCTCTGGATACCTTGGAAAATTAGTTGATTAATAGTGGTGCATCTTATTAAAAAATGTTTTGTTTCTCACCTTCTAGGTTGACCATACCAATGTAAAGTTTCATTTTTCAAAAGTTTAGGGCCTCCTTGGTACAACCATGTATGTCATCTTCAGTGACTATGCCATACTCTAAGGTAGATTCAGTAATAAATTTTGTGCATCAATAGATTTTTGGCATTTGATGGCTAAGTTAAGGCACCAACACCACAACTATTATAAATTACCTAGTCAAGTCTCAAGAGAGAGCTTGTTTTGTCTCATCACTATATCAATTTGTGAAATGGTGGATATCCTAACAAACTTCTCTTTTAATCACTCAAGCTAGACAAAATTGACAAGCTATCTTCGTACGTAACCAAATATTTGCATGTTTTTTCTTCCTCACAAAAAGAGACCACTGACAGGGATGCCTAAAATCAAAGAAGAGCATGAAGGTACATGTCTGTGATGTACCAAAGGAAATATTACAAGGGAAAGACCACATATGTGGAATAAACTAAGGGGTTTGAGATTCATGATCGAGAATCTCATGTATGCAGGTTGAAGAAATATATATATATTTTGCAGAAAGCACCCTAGGCTTGGTATGAGAAGATTGATAGCTATCTGATGAAGCTAAGATTCACCAAGGGTGAAGCTGATCCAAACCTTTGCCTGAAGGTTGTGGGTGATAGACCTCTCATAATGCTACCCTGTGAAGAAGACCACTTTCTAGAAGGTACAGACCCTCTCATTTTCAAATGTAAGAGGGAGTTGCATTCCAAATTTGGAATGGTGGACTGCAAGCCCATGACTACCCCGATGGAGCTTAACTTCAAGAGGTTATGTGGTAGTGCTATCAGACCTGATTTGGGAAATTCCTCTGAGTTTCATCAACTCATAGTAGTATTGATGTTTTTGGTGAACTCACATCCAGATAGATATTTACAATTACAATGTTGTGCCAACATATGGTTGAGCCTCATTGGATTGGTGTGAATAATCTTGTAAGATATCTGTGGGGCACAATCATTCATGGACTAAGATACATTTATGGAGCTATGAGGTTGCATTATTATTCCGATGATGATTAGGAAAGCAGTGTGGAGGATCACAAGAGCACTTCTAGGTGCTAGTTCTCTTTGGCTTCTACTTCGATATCCTGGATGAGTAGAAAGCAGAAGTTGGTTTCTTTGAGCACCACTGACACTAGATACATAGCTACGAGGATGGTCTTGTGTGAATTTGTCTCGTTGAGGAAGATCTTTAGTGAGATGTTTGGACATGTGCTAGATACCACTGTGATCTTTTGTAACAACCAAATTGGGATTCGATTGTTGAGGAGTCCCATGCTCTATGATCACTCTAAGCATATAGACATCAGGTACCACTTTATCTAGAATATGGTATAATGGGGAGCAAGAAGTCTTCATCACTTGGGGACTGATGTGCAGGTTGCCGATTTTCATATGAAGCCCCTGGGAAATGTCAAATTCTTGACATTCCAAGAATGACTAGGAGTCATGGAGAGACCCTCTCCTAAGGGTCTTGTATGATATGGACATTGATCGCTGTGAGCTCCAGGGGGCTTGAGGGTACTTCTTGGAGCGATGAGAAGCCATAGGGTGAGTGGTTCAACCTTCCCCTATTGGTTTCCTATGTAGGCAGGATGAGTGGTTGATCATTCTCCTGTTGAGGCATAGTGATAGGGTGAGTGGTTCAACCTTCCCCTTGGATACCCCATGGTGACATGTAGGTAGGATTAGTGGTTCATCCTTCTCCTGCTGAGCCATCCTACCCATGTAGTGTGGGACTCATGGGAAGTACCTCTCATCTGGCCAATGAGCAGGGAAATGAGGATAGGGACCATAGTACTACTGATGGACGCATCGGGTAGTATGTACTCGGTATGCTAGGATGATATTGATCTTGGATCAATTGGAGTTGATTTCGGATCAGTAAGAGTGGTATGAGACACTGTCTTTATTTGGAACTGATTTTAGATCAATAAGAGTGGTACGATACACTCTCTTTATTTGGAACTAATTTCAGATCAGTAAGAGTGGTATGAGACACTCTCTTTATTTAGAACTAATTTTGGATCAATAAGAGTGGTATGAGACATTCTCTTTATTTGGAACTGATTTTAGATAGGTAAGAGTGGTATGAGACAGTGCCTTCATATGGGACTGAATTTGGGTCAGTAGAGGATTGTATGATACATTCTCGATCACTTCTTCTTCTTCATATTTCAGTAAAGCGGAGTAGAGGAATGTAGTGCATTGCAATGATGGCACAAATAGTATGGACTGACAGATGAATTAATGGATGGAGTTCTCCCTAGTTAAGAGGGAGTGTTAAAAATAGAAACTAGGGCCAAAATCCATGTGGGTCTTCTTATTAATGGAAACTAATATTTTTCATGGATTCGTCTTGTCAACAGGTGTAGGATTCATCTAAAGATCACCCGATTCCAACGTGTGTTCATGGAGATATGAATTTAATTGTGTTATTTGACAATTCGTCAAGGTCGGCCAGCAACCAAATTACCGTATCTATCCTCAATGTTTTATTATAAATAGAAGAGGTTTTCAAGTCAATTTTTACACACACTTCACTCTTGATCTCTCTCCATTTGTTTTGGGTTTTGGTGGCAAGAGAGATCTAGATGATGAAGCCCTTGACACAGGAGGAAATGAGATAGTTTGGCTATAGTCAAGAAGGATTCTATACGTTGTCCTTATAGAGATATGATGCCCTAACCACAATCCAAACTAGGAGTTGAAGTTCTTGTTCAGTTATGCACTAATCTGCTATCAAGGGAGGGCTAATTCTACCCTAAATGTAGTCGTAAAGGAAGAGTCATAGCCACAGCCTTAGGAAGCCCTAGCTACTATAAAACATGCCCTAGCTACAAGCCTTATATGTTGTTCTAAATGGATTAAAACACAGTGAAGAGAGGCTCCTTCGTTGTCCCAAAAGAAGGCTCTTCATCACAGTAAGGAGGCTCCCATACGTTGTCGAAGGAAGATCTGGAAGAGCCCTAGCTGAAGCCTTCTATTCGTAGCTAAGCCATAGTCAAAGGGAGCCTAAATGAACCCCTAATCTGCAATAAGAAGGAGACTCAATACATAGTCCTAAAGGATGTGTTTTAGGTGTTTTTTAACTAAGGAGACCTAGCACATCTTAGCACAGTATTGAAGCCCAACTGCGTTGAAGGGAGAAGCCTCTACAACTGTCTTATGAGGAGGACCTATACGATGTTGAAGGAGGTTCTAACCAGCACTTAAGGAGGGATATACTACGCTGGAAAGAGGAACTATAAACCACTATAAAGGAAGGCTTCACAGTTATGATGAGGTCCTAAGCTACAACAATGAGAAATCCCAATCCACTGATGGCAAGAAGCCCTAACAACATATTGAGACTTGAACGATCAACATAGTATTTCAGTGGCAACATGATGATGACAACATTGTGATTGAAACTGTTCCTAAGGAATGTTTATAAGGTTGGTAACCTACAGTCGTATTATATTGATGAAATATGTTCTATACTAAATTTCAGATTAACATAATCAGATTGAGGCAATTCCTTGTAGGACTTATACTACTACATTGATATTATTTTCTTCCTCAAGATTAGAGGCTAGACTTGTTGCTAGGCTAGGCCACATGCCATAGGAAACAACAAAGGTATTGACTTGAAAGCATGACAATGGTGGAGCTCTGCCTCAAAGTCATGCATTGGTAATTGTGTGAAGGAAGAGGATTGAAATTTGACACCATATCTCATAAAGCAGTTACAGGTAGTGCAACAAGAAGTTATCAGTGTTTTTTGGAGCTGTATTGGGTCAAGGGCTAACCATGTTTGAATAAGTTTGATGATCATCCTGTTGGTGCCATATGGATGAACTTCAGAAGAAGGTTTTGTCTAGTTTAACTAGCATTGACTTCTCTGGTCAAGGGTTTTCTACTACTATCATAAATATTAGTTTTGAATATTTTTACTATCTCTCTATTGAACTATTTAACATCATAAGAATATCTGATCAATGGTTTCCCCACATTGGGTTTTCTCCCTGGTGGCTGCCACATCTAGTGTCCTCTTCTCCTAGATTGTCTTCTGTGATTTATGTTTATGTTCTATCTGCATTTTACTCTCATGTTAAATGTGATTGCTAATCTTGAATTGATATTTAGTTAATATGGAAAATTGAAGTAATTTTTCTCTAAGCATAGAACATACCTAAAATTAACAATAACCCTTTGAGTGCTATTATTGATTGAATTCTGTACCTCTTGAATTGTAATTGGGTTAGGTATCTAAATAAAAACTTTGAGTTTTCTTCGTCTGGGTACTTATCTATGATTTTTGGCACATATGCAAGCCTTGAAAGTGTGAAAATTTGCAAGAATAAAGTCCTGGGATAAATACCCATTTAATTATAAGGAATTCTCTTACGTTGATGTCAAAGTGTCAGCAATGAAATTTGTAGATATATTAAAACAATGAAACAAGAAATCAAATTCCCTTAAAATGAACTTAACTTTCCATTTGCCCAAAACCAAAGGAAATAACTAAGTTGTAACCTAATCCAAGAAAATGCCCCATCTTATCATCCTATGCTTAGTAAATGCTTACAAGGAAATGGGTTGGGTATGTGTTTAAAGCATGTACAATAAAAAATAAAGAATCTAAAGGTAGCCCCAACAATCTAAAGAGGCAACATGATATCGGTTTACCAATTCAATCTAATAATGTAGCACATATGGAACATGTTGATATTGCTGCCTTGAGTTTATTGGCTATTTCACTTGTCAACGTGAAGGATATTCCCTTTGATTATGTGTACACAATGGGCCATTATCTTGAGCAATCAGGAATCATATGAACTTGCAACTACCTTTATCTCTCTAGAGGTGGCACTGGAGTATTCCAGCTGTGTAAGTGTCATTTAATGACGTTGCAACTATTCAAATATTAAAAAACTACATCAATATGTGGCAAGATCATAAACAACCATATAAATGGAAACTAGTTTCCATTCAGAAGAATCTATATACCCCTCTCAAGATCCTTCAAGGCAAGGACATGGATTGAAAAAGATATATATACTCTTCTTTAAATATTCCTAGTTCTCAAAGTACTTTGGTTTTCATCATATGATTAGGACAATAAAGAACTATACAAACACATGTGTCCTATTGATAAAATAGGTATACCCCTATCAAGCTCTTGTAATGAAAGGGCATCAGTTGAGAAAATTATATATACTCCACATAAAATATTCCATGTTCTCAGAGTTGTAGCTGAGCCTCAACAATTGTACATTGAAGTTATTTTTTGTAGCAATTACGCACCATTTAAATAGCCCTTGAAAGGGTAAATCTACACACAAAGTTTCAGCAAATTCAATTGGAGGAGAAACTATGGTACAAAAGATATCAGATTTGGTTTTGAATGCAGAGTTGGAATGCTGCAAGGTGTGGAATAATTGGTAGGGTGAAATGGTAGATGATAGGTCTGAAATTGGCTCTGGTATTGGAACTGGCAAGGATGCAAAAGCTAAAACTAACATACATGAATATTTGTCAATTTAAGTGCCCTACAACTTCTACAACCTGTCAATGCATCTTTTATACAGAGAAAAAGTGTAATCAAACAAAGACCAAAGAAATTTTTTGATCATTCACTATTAACAAACCAATTCACAAAAAGATATAAAAGAGAGGTCAACGCCTTAAAATTCCACCTCTTCGAGGGGGCATCCTCCTTTCACAAATGAACAATTCTTGGATGATTCAAATGACAAAATCTCCTTTCAATATATAGGAGTCTAAGGAATCATAATATAATCCAGCCGACCTAACAATAATAATATAAAGCCACAAAAATAACAATAGAGGGATTCTATGGGGCACAGTAATAAAAATATGGGGACAATAGGGGCACAACAATAATAATAATGGATACAACTACAATATTAATGGGGTAATCACTAGTATTGTAGGGATCTAACATGCCCCTCTCCTTCAAACCAAGCGTTGTCCTCAATGCTTGTTTAGGTCTGGATGCTTCTATATAAAATTATCATCCTCCCATGTGGAATCTTCAGTGGATAAGCTCTTCCACTTCATGAGATACTTTGAAATTGATGTATTTCATAGCTTTCGAGTTCTTGTTTCTATGACTACTTCTAGTTCCAATATAATTTTTCCGTCCTCATCAAGTTCTGGTAGTATTGTTTGAACTAGGAGCTTGTCACCTATAACCTTCTTTAAACATGAAACATGGAAAACTGGGTGCACTTGAGACACTGCAGGAAGCTCCAATTTGTATGCCACAATACCAATCTTTTGCAACACCTTGTACAGACCATAATACTTTGGTGATAATTTAGTATCGTTCTTAGCTTGCTTGAGGGAAATTTGTTTATATGGTTGTATCTATAGGAATACCCAATCACCTACATCAAAACTTCTTTCATTGTGATGTTGATCTACCTGTTGTTTCATTCTATTCTGTGCCAACACGAGGTTATCCTTTAAGAGTTGGAGGACTTGTTGTTGATGTTTGATGTGATGTTCCACTGCTCGAAGCTTAGAATTTTCTCTTAAATATGATGTGATGGATGGTGGTTGATATCCATAAAGTGCCATAAATGGGGTCATTTTTGTTGCTTTATGGAAGGAAGTGTTATGCCACTATTTAGCCAGAGCAAACCATTTCACCCATTGTGTCTGTTTATCAGATATAAAGAAACGAAGCTATCCTTCCAAATATCTATTTACTATCTTAGTTTTCCCATCAGATTGAGGATGATAAGATGAGCTATGAGCTAATTGAGTACCAAGACAAGAAAATAATTCTGTCCAAAAATTTCCAATGAAAATGGGATCTTTGTTACTTACAATATTATTTGGGTTTCCATGTAGCTTTTGAATTGTTTCCATAAATTAAGTAGAAACTGTATTGGCTTTAAATGTATGTGATAATGAAAAAAAGTGTGTATGCTTCATAATTCTATCAAATACCACCATGATGCCACTCTTTCCCTCAGACTTGGGTAAACCTATGATAAAATTGATTGAAACCTCCACCCAACGTTGGCTTGGAATGGATAAAGGTTGTAATATACCCAAGGTATTAATTGTTTCAACTTTATTTTGTTGGCAAACCAAACATTCCACCACAAACTTTTGAATATCGGATTTAAGGCCATCCCAAAAAAATTCCTTCTTAAACCTGTGGTAAGTTTTTAAAAATCATTAGTGCCCTCCTAAGGGAGAAGTGTGCAATTCCATAAGAATCTTTTGTTTGAGTTCTGAATTCTTACAAAGGTATAAGCGATCTTTGTATCATAATGAATCATTTTTCCAGCTAAATGTATCAGATGTGCTGGAATCTTCTTGTAACTTTAGAATAAGTGCCCACGCTTCTTCATCATTCTTCCACTCCTCCATTGATTCGTTTATCCAATCTGGTTGGATAATAGAAAGGGCGCACAACAATGCTTCCACATCCTCATCCTTTCTTGAGAGTGCATCTGCCACCACATTTTGCTTCCCTTTTTTGTAGATGATTTCAAAGTCATAACCCAACATCTTTGTGACCCACTTTTGTTGCTCTTCAGAGGATAATCTTTGTTCTAAAAAGTATTTAAGGCTATCCTGATCCGTTTTTACCTTGAAGTGTCTTCCCATTAGGTAGGGTCACCATTTCTTAAGTGCATGGAGTATTGCCAACATTTCCTTCTCATAAATAGCTTTGTGTAAAAACTTTCCCTTGATTGGACGACTTTCAAAAGCAATGGGTCTTTCATCTGCATTAAAACAACACCAATTCCATTTCCTAAAGCATCACATTCCACATTAAAGGTTTTTGTGAAGTCAGGTGTAGCTAAGGCTGGTGCTTGGCACATTGCCTCTTTAAGATGTTCGAAGGCCTTTTGTTGCCTCTCGAGTCCATGAAAATGTATCTTTCTTCAATAATGTTGTTAGATGTGTTTCTATTCTCCCATAATTCTTAACAAATCTGTGATAATTCCCTGTCAACCCGAGAAATCCTCGCAGATGCTTTATGGATGTGGGGATTTTCCATTCCTTAATGGCTTTAATTTTGCTAGAGTCTACCTTAACTCCTTCATGAGATACAATATGACCTAGATATTACACCTCTTATACTCCAGAGAAACATTTGGATCTTTTTGCATATAATTGTTTCTCCTCCAATAGTGATGCAGGAGCAACCAACAACAAAGCAAGCAAATGTGGGCCAGAGGATCAGAACAAAAGAAAAGCGTGATTTAAAGGAGAAAATAGATTTAAAAAGGATAAAGCAGATTTAAAACGTGCATGCATGAAGCTTTTGTGGAGAAAGTTAGGAGAGGATAGGATTGATCCTTCCTAAAATTCTTATATAATTGTAATGTGATAGGGTGTGAAATATATATCTGTTTGTGAGGAATTTTGTGAGTGTCAAGATGTAGTCGAGCTAGAGCTCGTTTTAAGGCTGAAATGCCTTAATTTTGTAACTGTTTTATATAATATATATAATCATGTTCTAGTGTATGTTGTGTATACTTATGTGTTTTATAGATGCTGTGAATGCGCTATTTTTATAGCAATTGTATTGTGTGCCTGTGGATTTTTATAATTACTGTGTGTTCTGAATTCCAATTGAAAAACTGGTAGAACTGTGTGTAATTTTATGGACAATGGAGCCAGTCAAGGGAAGGGATTAATAGAAAGGCCCAGGTTTGAGATTTTTAAATGGAAATGGGATTTTGGGCAACCCCCAAAATCACATTTTCATCAGGTGGTATCAGAGCAGTAAGATTCTGTGGAAAGAGGCACAGTTGAGTTAAAGATGAAGTGTTTATGGTCTTGCTATCGTGCAGATGGCAGCAGCGGAAGGTGAGAAGATTTGCAGCAACCTAGAGAAGGATGCCAAAAGACTGAGTGCGAGAGGGCTTGGTGAGGTATCGTGTAACAGAGGAGGCTTTTAGTGTAGAGGTTGGTTGCAGCTCACAGAGTTCTAGTGAAAGAATGCAGTGGATAAAAATTGATATTATGAAGACCAAAAGCATATGACCAGGAGGTCATAAATTTTTGTGCCTCGGGAGTCTGATGCAGGAGCAACAAGAAACAAAGAAAACCAGAGGATCAGAATAGAGAAAAGCGTGATTTAAAGCAGAAAAATAGATTTAAAAAGGATAAAGCAGATTTAAAGATTTCATGCATGAAGCTTTTGTGGAGGAAATAAGGAGAGGATAGGATTGATCCTTCCTAAAATTCTTATATAATTGTAATACCATAGGGGTGTAGGAATATCTGTTTTGTGAGGAATTTTGTGAGTGGCAAGATGTAGCCCAGCCTGAGCTTGTTTTAAGGCTGAAATGCCTTAATATTGTAATTGTTCCGTAAATATACAAATATGTGTTCATGTTCTGTGTTAATTATATATTACTATGTATTGTATTACATTGTGGTTGTGAGATTTTAATCCTATATTGCATGCTTGTAATGGGTTGAAGGGAAGGATCAAGATTTTTTTAAAGAATTTGGGATTTTGGGCAACCCCCAAAATCTCATTTTCATCATCCTGAATGAAGATCCAACTTGCTGAAGTAAATTGATCCATGCAATTCATCCAATAATTCATCAATGATAGGAATGGGAAACTTATCTTTAATAGTGAGATTGTTGAGCTCCTATACTCTGGAAACATGCGCCATGATCCATCCTTACTATGCACCAATACTACTGGAGTAGAGAAAGAACTTTGACTAGGTTGAATTATACCAGCCTCTAGCATTTATGCAACCATATGTTCAATTTAACTCTTTTGGGCATAGGGATATCTATACGGCCTAATCTCTGGAGGAACATTTCCTGGAATTAGATGAATAGCATGATCATGATTGCAAATAGGTGGGAGACCTTTGGGAGTCTCGAGTACCTTGGAATGATTATCCAAGACTTCTTGTTGATCTGGAGAAATAGATGATTTTGATGTGGAAACATCTAGTGAACATAATTGTGAAATTACACCTCTTTGTTCCTTTTTATAAGCTTTGTCATATCGATAGAGTTGATTATCTTTCTTGGTTTCCCTGTAACACCATTTAAATCAAATTCCTTTCCTTCCGCAGAAAATTTCATGAAAAGTTCTTGAAAATTAAAAGCTATTGTACCCAAGGATTGTAGCCATTGGACTCCTAGTACAACATCAACACCTCCCATTGGAATGGAAAGCATTGGGCTAGTCAATACATATTCTCCCATGGATAGCTTCATACTATGGCACTTTCGAGAGAAATTTATCATTCTTCCATTTGCAACCATCACTTGACACTCTGGTGCTCGATATAGGAAGCAATTCAATTTTTTCGCTACCTTACAATGAATAAAATTGTGGGTACTTCCTGAATCAATCAACTACCTTTTTCTTCTTGATTTTTACTTCTATCTTGATGGTTTGAGAAGTGGTAATTCCATCCAATGCATTACAAGATATGGTCAGACTCATTTCTTCTTTATCTAGGCTTTGTTCTTGGAGTATATCCTCTTCCTTTGACCTTTCTCGCTCCTTTTCTTCTTCCTCTTCACAATCTATGTAGAATAATTTATTCTCAGCACACTTATGACCTTTAGTGTATTTGCTATCACAACTGTAACAAAGCCCTTTTTCTCTTTTTTCTTCCAATTGTTGTGGTGTAAACCTTATAGTTTGTGGAAGGCTAGGGGTAACAACACTTCCATCTTTATAGTTGTGACTAGTATGCTTCGTGGCTGCCATAATTTTGCTTTCCATTTTTCTTGCTAACTTGAATGCCTTCTCTAATGAATCAAGTTCCCAAAGGCAAAGATCATGTTGGATATTATCCTTTAAAGTCCCTATGAACACATCAATCCTATGCTCCTCTAGAATATCTTTTACCCTTATGTTCAATTTTTGGAACTCCTCAATATGCTCCATTATTGAACCCTTTTGTTTGAGACTTATCAATTGCTAAAAAAAGTGTTTCTTTTTGTATCCTCATAATGTGTTGGCATGTCTTATGTAAAAATTGCCCAAGTGATAACTTATTTACGAGAGAAAAGCCATTGATACCATACAAACCGATTTGGTTCCAAATATAAAGTTGCAATACGTACCTTTTGTGTGTTTTGCACATTATTAAGATAAAAAAATTGCTCCATCTGTAATATCCATGTTGCAGGATCCTTGCCATCAAACTTCCTCATATCTATTTTTGGAATATGGTGGTTCTTCGATCCAACGTTAGAGTCTATGGAATCATGACTAACATTTTTTTATGTTCTCATCATGAGTTTCCTTTACTACCCTTTCACCATTAGTGACCATTTCTTGTAGCAACTTATTCATATTTATCTTCAATTCTTCTATCTTATCATCCATGCCATCCATTTTAGCGTCCATGCCATTCATCTTAGCTTCCATTTCTTCCATCTTAGCTTCTACACCTTTCTTTAAACCATCCATCTTAGCTTCTACATCTTTCATCTTAGATTCTGTTACTTTTTGTGCAAGTGACACTTGTTGTACTTGGTCTCGTAATTTTGATATATCATGTTGCATTTCCTCCTCTTCTTCATGAGTCATACTAGAGCTTTCAGGTTGCTTACTAGGTGCTTGCATTTTCTTTCCTAGGGGCATAAGTTACCGATAATAATGATTTACTATGCCCTTTGTATTCCTTCAAACTAATCTTTCAAACCAAGCTTATGCAAAAATTTAAAAAAACTACACACCTTTTTTCACTTTGTAGGAGCTTGATATTGAATCTGGTGCATCTCTGTAATTTCGGATCATCCAGTTCTAAAATTGTGACCTGTAGTATCCCTCTGTGTATTCTTTCCAATGCCACCAGTTTGATCCAAATTGGATTCTCTAAGAAATATTTATGCACAATCTCCCAAGATGACCTGATTATAGACTTTTCCAAAAGAGTGAACTTGTATGAAGTGCCACATGTCACTGTTTCAACCTTTGGCACTGGAAAATATAAAGCAAGAAATTGCAGTCCATCCTCTTTCTTTACCTTCTTATAGAATTTCAATCTGATGCTGAGAGAGAAAGTTATGACGATTTTCCGCAGGTCACCTATTTCAAATGTAATTCAGGAGTCTACAAAAAGGCCAACTTCCTCAGATCATATCTCTATAAATATAGTGCGAAAAGCTCTGAAATTTAGACCCAAGGTTCAGTGCGATTTCGTCTCAAATGGATTTTTTTCATTCTGAAACATCGCACAAAAAATTTTTATAGCGAAAATGCCACGATGACCTATTTGGAGCAGCGAAACACTAGAATCCAAAGCTCTGATACCAAATGTTATTAAACCAACTCACAAAAAGATAGAAAAGAGAGATCAACGCCTTAGAATTCAGCTTCTTCGATGGGGCAACCTCCTTTACATTACACAAATGAACAATTCTTGGATAATTCAAATGACAAAACCTCCTTTCTATATATAGGAGTCTAAGGAGTCACAATATAACCTAGCCGACCTAACAATAATAATATAAAGCCACAAAAATAAAAATAGAGGGATTCTATGGGGCACAGTAATAAAAATATGGGGACAGTAGGGGCACAACAATATTAATAAGGGATACAACTACAATAGTAATGGGGTAATCACTAGTATTATAGGGACCTAACATTCACCTACTGGGGATGATAATAATTTATTTTAAGAGCACTTTTTACACAAACATTACGAAAGATCAACCTCATAGAAAAAATGGTAGTAAATGCAGAGCTTGTAAACCTGTCTTTGCTGTCTGGAAGGGTTGTTGATAGAAGCGCCTCACCTGTTAATGCTACACGATACTCCCTAACCATATTGGAGTTAATGTGTGCACCAGATAATGCTCCTCAAAGCATGGATTATCTCTCTTCTTAAAAGTTTCCCAAACCATTGAACACCAAATATTTAGAGCACTTCCTGAAATTTTAAATTGTCCCACAAAGATGTTTGAAAACTCTCCATCATAATATGTTTTTAAATTTTCACTTGCTAGTAGTTCTTTTTATTGGCACATTTATTTTATTAATACAAACCATATAATATCAACTCACTTTTTCATCCTATAAATTATATAAACTCACAGTTGCATCCCATAAACTATTCACCTTAGAGGCACTGGGAGGTGGTTTTGTACCATGTGGATAGTTTATATTGTTACTAAGCTTTAAAAACCACTCATACGCCCTAGCATGATAATGGTGTTTCTCCTTAGATGATGTCCAAGGCCCCAACAAAATCCATCATTTTTTGAAAAATCCTCACATTAACATCCATACAACATCTATATACCTATGGTTTATAATGATGGGAAATAGTGTTCCCCATCACGTAATTGTGCAAAAAAACCCAACTAACCTAGATGCCATGTCAAACATGTCCTTGATATTAGCATATTTTCCTACATTATCCATTATCTCATGGAAATAGAGGGTTCAAGGATTGTCACTTGATGCTTGGGGACTATAGTCCATCGAGAGGTAAAATGTCAAGCTAACTATATTACAGACACCTCAAGGTCAACCAACACTAATGCAATGTATTAGATGTTTGTACATTGACCTATAAAAATGTCACAATATTGGTTAGTATACATTAGTAAGTGGGACACTAGTCACCAACAAGAAACCTTGATATTGATAAAGCAATGATGTGGTCAGTGGATGTGGACTCGAGGATACTGCATGTCAATTGTGTGTCAGTTTATTTGACATGCTGACATCTCATTATGATGTGGCACCAATGTGGGTCTAGATGATATGGCATGCCAATGTGGCAAGTGATGTGGCATGTTGACATGGAAATGGAAAGTTGACTTGCCACCAAGGTGATGTCTACGTTGTAACCATATAGCGACGACATGGATGTTGGGCTTTTGGATGGTAAGATATCAGTAAATAGTATCAATGACACTCTTTAGCCTATTACTGAGGGAACGGTTCCTTGATAGCCCAACCATTTGCCTTTCAAGATATTGGGTATTGACAAATTAGGGTTTCAATCTACAATCTCATTTATATGTTAGGTGTCGAGTATCGACAGAGTAAGTATGTATAGAGCATTAAGTGTCCTGGGGGGATAGGGGCTTAGTGATCAGGAGATGGATATGGTAGATGATGGAAAGGAAAGTATGTTTATTGATGACCTATTATTTGGTTATGTGAAGACTGAGTAAGCAAGTTTTAAACTAATGTGATATTTCCCAAGTGGTCGAAAGTGGATATAATAGCCAAAGTAATTGACTAGGTAAGCTACCTTGGAAGTTTATAGGCCATTTTATAATGGTGAGAAGTGGGCAAAGCGATGCCGCATGTTTGAAAAGAATAAAATAGATATGTATACAAGAGAAGTTAAAATATAAATTTAAATAATACCAAAGGTCAAATAAAACACCTTTTTTTATACTATCCAAAATGAGAATTTGTAAAGAAGAAACTAGGATCCCATATTATTCTTTATATCATTGTTAAAATGAGCATGGCCTAATTATTCAAAATATCTTGTAATGGAACCAAAGTTATATATCACATGAATAGTTATAGGTAAGAATGCCCATAAATGATCTTCATTACTATGCCACAAATTGAAATATTTAATTTCACAAATAGTTTCATCATCTACAATAGATCAAATAACTATGACTTTGGGTAGCATTTTTGATGGATTTTACTCATTGTTAACTAGATCTATTACTTCTTTGTGACTGAATTTGAAAAGTGGAAATATAAAATATTTAATAAATGAGAGTAAATATTATTTCAAGGGTGTTACCAAGAATATTTCTTGAGGTTTTATATGAGACAGGTATATATTGCTACAAGAATATAGATTGAAATATAAAAAGTGTAGGAATAGGCATCAACATATAACATGAAAAATTCCAAACACTTTTCCATGCTAGATATTCCAAAATATATAGTAGCATTCAATAGAAATTAACCACTAAAGGGAAATAAACATTTTCTATACAACATACGTGGGGAAAATATTTTTTTTTTTAGGTGTTTTATTGAAGTGGTTTGGGAGCTTATAGATGGACCATGAGAATTACCTTACACCTCTTTTGGGCCCTCATGGAGTAGTTTTCATCCATGAAAAATGTTCAAGGGCCTAAGAACCATCCCTTAGATGGTCTCCATGAGCACCACTAGGCCAACTATTCAGCTTAGAGGCACTCGGAGGTGATTTTGTACCATGTGCATAGTCTGTATTATTACTAAGCCTTAAAAACCACTTGTAGGCCCTAGGATGATAGTGGTGTTTCTCCTTAGATGATGTCTAAGGCCTTAACAAAAGCCATCATTGTGGGGAAAAATTATTGTCACATTAACACCCATACAAAATCGATATATCTATGGTTTATAGTGATGGCAAATAGTGCTTCCCATCACCTAATTGTGCAAAAAGCCACAACTAACCTAGATGTCATGTCAAACTATCCTCGATATTAGCATGTCATCCTACATTATCTATTAGCTCATGGAGATAGAGGGTTCAACGACTGTCACTTGATGGTCGGGGACTATAGTCCATCGAGAGGTAAAATGCTGGGCTAACTGTATTAAGGAAACCTCAAGGTCAACCAACAATAATTTAATGTATTAGCTATTGGTACATTGACCTATCAACATGTCACAATATTTTGTAGTAGACATTAGTATGTAGGACACTAGTCACCAACAAGATACCTTGATATCGATAGAGTAATGATGTGGTGAGCGTATGTGGACCTAGGGATTACATATGTTAATTGTGTGGTAGTTGATTTGACATGCTAACATATCATTATGATGTGGCACCAATGTGGGTCTAGATGACATGGCATACTAATGTAACAAGTGATGTGGCATGTTGAAATCGAAATGGAAGGTTGACATGGCACTGAGGTGATATCTAGGTCGTAACCATATAGCGACAACGTGGATGTTGGGGTTTTGGATGTTAAGGTATCATCTAATTAGTATCACTGCCACTCTTTAGCCTCTTCCCAAGGGCCTAGTGGCTTGATACCCTGACCATTGGCATTTCAAGATATCGGGTATTGATACTGTTAGGTCACTATAATACTAGTGATGCGTCCAATACTATTGTAGTTGTATCCCTTATTAATATTGTTGTGCCCCTATTGCTATTATTGTGCCCCATAGAATTCCTCTATTGTTATTTTTGTGCCTTTAAATTATTATTGTTAGGTCGGCTTGGTTACATTGTGACCCCTTAGACTCCTATATATAGAAAAGAGGTTTTTTCATTTGAATCATCCAAGAATTTTTCATTTGTGTAATGTAAAGGAGGTTGCCCCCTTGAAGAGGCTGAATTCTAAGGTGTTTATCTCTCTTTTCTACCTTTTTGTGAGCTGGTTTCATAACGTTTGTTATCATAGCTTTAGATTCTAGGGTTTCACTTCTCCAAATAGTTCATCTCGGCATTTGTACTATAAAGTTTATTTTATGACATTTCAAACAGTAAAAAAAAACCCATTTGGGCCAAAATCATGTTGAAGCTTGGGTCTGAATTTAAGAGATTTTCACGCTATATTTGCAGAAATATAATCTGAGGAACTTGGCCTTTTTGAAAACTCCCAAATTTCATTACAAATATATGACTTGGGGAAAATAGTCATAAATTTTGTTTTGAGCATCAGATTGAAATTTTGTAAGAAGTTACAGAAAGAGGACGGACTATAGTTTCCGGTGTATATTTTTATATCCTAAGGTAAAAACAGTGAAACGTGGCACTTCATAAAAGTTCGCTCTTCTGGAAAGGTCTATAATCAGTTTATCTTGGGAGATTATCCATAACTCTTCCTTGGGGAATCTAAATTCGATCAGACTGGTGGCAATGGAAAGAGGAAATAGAGGGCTACAGCAGGTCAAAATTTCAAAACTGGATGATCCAAAGTTGCAGAGATACATCACATTCAATATCAAGCTCCTACAAAGTGAAGAAAAAGGTGTGTAGTTTTTTTAGAATTTTGCATAAGCTTCGTTTGAAAAATTAGTTTGAAAGAATTCAAAGGGCATAGTAAAGCATTATTATCGGTAATTGATGCCCCCAGGAAAGAAAATGCAAACACCTAGTAAGAAACCTAAAAGCTCTACCATGCCTCATGAAGAAGAGGAAGAAAAGCAACATGATATATTAAAATTATGAGACCAAGTGCAACAAATTTCACTCACACAAAAAGTGACAGAATCTAAGATGGATGGTTTAAAGAAAGATGTAGAAGCTAAGATGTATGGCATGGAAGGTAAGATGGATGGTTTAGAAAAAGCCATAGAAACTAAGATGAATGGCATGGAAGCTAAGATGAATGGCATGGATGCTAAGATGGATGGCATGGATGATAATATGGAACAATTGAAGATAAATTTGAATAAGTTGCTACAAGAAATCGTCACTAATGTTGAAAGGGTAGTAAAGGAAACACATGCATGATGAGAACAAAATAAATATAAATCATGATTTCATAGACTCTAATGTTGGATTGAAGACCCGCCATATTGCAAAAATTGATATGAGGAAGTTTGCTGGCAAGGATCCCGCAACATGGATACTATAGATGGAGCAATTTTTCGATCTCCATAATGTGCAAAACACACAAACGGTACGTATTGCAACTTTATATTTGGAACCAAATCAGTTTGTATGGTATTGATGGCTTTGCTCTCATAAATAAATTGTCACTTGGACAATTTTTATGGAAGAAATGATAGCACATTATGAGGATACAAAAAGAAACACTTTATTAAGCCAATTGATAAGTCTCAAACAAAAAGGTTCAATGATGGACCACGTTGAGGAGTTCCAAAAATTGAACATAAGGGTAAAAGATATTCCAAAGGAGCATAGGATTGATGCGTTCATAGGGACTTTAAAGGATATTATCCAACATGAGGTTCACATTTGGGAACCTGATTTATTGGAGAAGGCATTCAAGTTAGCAAGAAAAATGGAAAGCAAAATTATGGAAACTAGGAAGCCTACCACTGACAACTATAAATATGGAAGTGTTGTTTCCCCTAGCCTTCCACAACCTACAAGGTTGACACCACAACAATTGGAAGAAAACAGAGAGAAAGGACTTTGTTACAGCTGTGATAGCAAATACAGTAAAGGTCATAAGTGTGTTGAGAAGAAATTATTCTACATAGATTGTGAAGAGGAGGGAGAAAAGGAACAAGAAAGGTCAAAAGAAGAGGATATACTCCAGGAACAAAGCCTAGATAAACAAGAAATGAATCCAACCATATCTTCTAATGCATTGGATGGAATTACCACTCCTCAAACCATCAAGATAGAAGGACATATCAAGAAGAAAAAGGTAATAGTGTTTAATAATGCAGGAAGTACCCACAATTTTATTCATTGTAATATGGCCAAAGAATTGAATTGCTTCCTATATCCAACACCAAAGTGTCAAGTGATGGTTGCAAGTGGACAAACCATAAATTTCTTTGGAAAGTGCCATAATATCAAGCTATCCATGGGATAATATGTATTGAATAGCCCAATGCTTTCCATTCCAATGGGAGGTGTTGATGTTGTACTAGGAGTCCAATCGCTACAAGCCTTGGTTACAATAACTTTTAAATTTCAAGAAATTTTCATGAAATTTTCTACGAAAGAAAAATAATTTGAATTAAGGGGTAATGCAGGGAAACTGAGAAAGATAATTAGCTCTAATTTTATGACAAAGATTCTAAAAAAGGAATAACGAGGTGTAATTGTACAATTATGTTTTCTAGATGTTTCCACATCGAAATCATCTATTTCTCCAGATCTCCAAAAAGTCTTGGACAATCATTCCGAGGTTTTTGAGACTCCCATAGGTCTCCCACCTATTCTGATCATCATCATGCTATTCATTTGATTCCAAGAGGTGTTCCTCCAAACATTAGGCCGTATAGATGTCCATATGCCCAAAAGAGTGAAATTGAGTGTATCGTTGCAGAAATGCTAGAGGCTGGTATAATTCAACCTAGCCAAAGTTCTTTCTCTGCTCTAGTAGTATTGGTGCACAAGAAGGATGGATCATGGTCCATGTGTCCACATTATAGGGAGCTCAACATGCTCACTATTAAAGATAAGCTTCCCATTCCTATCGTTGATGAACTATTGGATGAATTACATGGATCAATTTACTTCACGAAGTTGGATCTTCATTCACAATATCATCAAATCAGAATGAATACTGAAGACATTCTAAAAACAACATTTAGAACTCACGAGGGTCACTATGAATTTTTGGTCATGCCTTTTGGCCTTACCAATGCACCTTCTACTTTTCAAGGTTTGATGAATTCCATTTTCAAACACTTAGAAAATTTGTGTTAGTATTTTTTGATGATATACTAATCTACAACAAGTCTTGGAAGGATCATGTTGAACATGTTGATAGGGTGCTACAAATATTGGAGGAGAAAAAATTATATGCAAAAAGATCCAAATGTTTCTTTGGAGTACAAGAGGTGGAATATCTCGGTCACATTGTATCTCATGAAGGAGTCAACGTAGACCCTAACAAAATTAAATCCTTTAAGGAATGGAAAATCCCCACATCCATAAAGCATCTGCGAGGATTTCTCTGGCTGACAGGGTATTATCGCAAGTGTGTTAAGAATTATGCGAAAATAGTAACACCTCTAACAACATTATTGACGAAAGATGCATTTTCATGGACTCTAGAAGCAACAAAGCCCTTCGAACATCTTAAAGAGGCAATGCGCCAAGCACCAGTCTTCGATACACTAGACTTCACAAAAACCTTTCTTGTGGAATGTGATGCTTCACGAAATGGAATTCATGTTGTTTTAAGGTAAGATGAAAGGCCCATTTCTTTCGAAAGTCGTCCAATCAAGGGAAAATGTTTACAAAAAGCTATTTATAAGAAGGAAATGCTGGCAATACTACATGCACTTAATAAATGGAAATCCTACCTAATGGAAAGACATTTCAAGGTAAAAACGGATCATGATAGCCTTAAATTATTTTTGGAACAAAGACTATCCTCCGAAGAGCAACAAAAATGGGTCATAAAGATGTTGGGTTATGACATTGAAATCATCTACAGAAAAGGGAAGAAAAATATTGTGGTAGATGCACTCTCAAGGAAGGATGAGGATGTGGAAGCATTTTTGTGTGCCATTTCTATTTTCCAAAGAGATTGGATAAACGAAGCAAGGGAGGAATGGAAGAATGAGGAAGAAGTGTGGGAACTTATTCGAAAGTTACAACAAGATTCCAACACATCTGATACATTTAGCTGGAAAAATGATTTGTTATGGTACTAAGATCACTTATACCTCTGTAAGAGTTCCGAACTCGAACAAAATATTCATCTGGAATTGCACACTTATCCCTTAACAGGGCACTTAGGATTTTTAAAAACTTACCACAGGGTTAAGAAGGATTTTTTTTTAGGATGGCCTTAAATCAGATATTCAAAAGTTTGTGGTGGAATGTTTGGTTTTCCAACAAAATAATGTTGAAACAATTAAGACACCTTGTCTATTACAACCTTTATCCATTCCAAGTCAATGTTGGGAGGAGGTTTCTATGGATTTTATCACAGGTTTACCCAAGTATGAGGGAAAGAGTGTCATCATGGTGGTAGTTGACAGACTTACCAACTATGCACACTTTTGTGCATTATCACATCCATTTAAATCTAGTACAGTTTCTACTACATTTATGGAAACAATTAAAAATCTACATGGAAACCCAAAGATTACTGTAAGTGATGGAGATCCCATTTTTACTGGAAACTTTTGGACATAATTATTTTCTTTTCTTGGTACTCAGTTAGCTCATAGCTCATGTTATCATCCTCAATCTGATGGGCAAACAGAGATAGTAAACAAATTTTTGGAAGGATATCTTCGTTGCTTCGTATCTAATAAATAGAGACAATAGGTCAAATGGTTACCTCTAGCTGAATGGTGGTATAACACTTCCTTCCATACTCCAACAAAAATGATCCCTATGGCACTTTATGGATATCAGCCACCATCCATCAAATCATATTTAAGAGAAAATTCTAAGGTTCAAGTAGTGGAACATCACATCGAGCATCAACAACAAGTTCTCCAAATCTTAAAGGATAACCTCGTGTTGGCGCAAAATAGAATGAAACAACAGGTAGATCAACATTGCAGCAAAAGAAGTTTTGATGTAGGTGACTGGGTATTCCTGTGCCTACAACCATATAAACAAATGTCGCTCAAGCAAGCTAAGAAGGATAATAAATTGTGACCTGGTTTCATAACAAAGACATTAGGGCTTCAATCTACAAGCTCGGTTGTATGTTAGGTGTCAAGTATCGAGACAATAAGTATGTATAGAGCATTAAGTTTCCTAAGGGGATAGGAGCTTAGTGATCTGGTAGATGGATAAGGTAGATGATGGAGGGGTAATTGTGTTAATTGATTACCCATTGTTTGGTTATGTGTAGACTGAGAAAGAAAGTTTTAAAGTAATGTGATATTTCCCATGTGGTTGATAGTGGATATAATAGCAAAATTAATTGACTAGGTAAGTTACCGTGGAAGTTGATAGGCCATTTTATATTGTTGACATGTGTGCAAAGGGCTGCCATGTTTTTGACAAGAAGCAAATAAATATGTATAGGAGAGAAGCTACAATATAAATTTAAATAATACCAAAGGTCAATTCAAACACCTTCTTTATTCTATCCAAAATGAGAATTTGTAATGAAGAAACTAGGATACCATGTTATTCTTTATGTCATTGCTAAAATGAACATGGCCTCATTATTCAAAAGCTCTTGTAATCGAACCAAGGTTATGTATCACATGAATAGTTATAGGTAATAATTCCCACAAATGATCTTCATTACTATGTCACATATTGAAATCTTTAATTTCACAAATAGTTTCATCATCTCTAATAGATCATATAACTATGACTTTAGGTAGAACTTTTGATGGATTTTACTCATTGTTAACTGTATTTCTTATTTCTTTGTGACTGAAGTTGGAAAGCTGAAATAGAAAATATTTAATAAACGACAATAAATATTATTTCAAGGGTGTTTCAAAGCATATTTCTTGAGGTTTTATAGGAGACAAGTATATATTGTTAGAAGAATAGAGATTGAAAGGTAAAAAGTGTGGCAATAGGCATTAACATATAACATGAAAATTTCAAACACTTTTTCATGCTAGATATTCCAAAATCTATAGTAGCAGTCAATAGGAATTAACCACTAAAGGGAAATAAACATTTTCCATACAACATACACAGGGAAAATATCTTCTTTGTAGGTGTTGTATTGAAGTGGATTGGGAGGTTATACAAGGACCATGAACATTATATTACACCTCTTTTGGTCCCTAAGGGACTAGCTTTCATCCTTGAAAAATGTTGAAGGGCCTAAGAACCATACCTTAGATGGCCTCCATGAGGACCACTAGGCCAACTATTCACCTTAGAGGCACTCGAAGGCAGTTTTGTACCATGTGCACAGTCTGTATTATTTATAAGCCTTAAAAAACATTGATAGGCCTTAGGATGATAATGGTGTTTCTCCTTAAATGATATCCAAGGCCCTAACAATAGCCATCCTTGTGTGGCAAAATTATCCTCACATTAACACTCATACAACATCTATATACCTATGGCTCATAAGGATTTAAAATAGTGTTGTCCATCACCTAATTGTGCAAAAGCCCTTACTAACCTAGATGCCATGTCAAAGATGTCCCCGATATTGGCATATCATCCTATATTATCCATTAAATCATGGAGATAGCGGGTTCAAGGATTCTCCCTTGATGGTTGGGGACTATAGTCCATCGATAGGTCAAATGTTAGGCTAAATCTATTAATGACACCTCAAGGTTAACCAACACTAACGCAATGCATTAGTTGTTGGTACATTGACCTATCAAAATTTCACAATATTAGGTAGTAGACATTAGTAAGTAGGAGACTAGTCACCAATAAGAAACCTTGATATCGATAGAGTAATGATATGGTGAGTGGATGTGGACCTGAGGATACCGCATGTCAATTGTGTGTTAGTTGAATTGCCATGCTAACATCTCATTATGGCGTGGCACAAATGTGGGTCTAGATGCAATGTCATATCAATGTGACAAGTGATGTGGCACTTTGACATGGCAATGGAAAGTTGACATGGTATCGAGGTGATGTCAAGGTGGTAACCATATAGTGACGACATGGATGTTGGGATTTTGGATGTTAAGATATCAACTAATTAGAATAAATGACACTCTTTAGCCTCTTCCCAGGGGCTCGATAGCTTGATAGCTCGACCATTGGCCTTTCAAGATATCGGGTATTGAGATATTAGCGCTTCAATCTACAAGCTCATCTATATGTTAGGTGTCAAGTATCAAGACAATAAGTATGTATAGAGCATTAAGTGTCCTGGGGGGATAGGGGCTTAGTGATCCGATAGATGGATAAGGTAAATGATGGAAAGGTAATTGTGTTAATTTATGAACCATTGTTTGGTTATGTGAAGACCAAGTAAGCAAGTTTTAAACTAATGTGATATTTCCCAAGTGGTCGATAGTGGATATAATAGCCAAATTAATTGACTAGGTAAGCTACCGTGGAAGTTGATAGGCCATATTATAATGGTGACATGTTGGCAAAGGGCTCCCACGTCTTTGACAAGAAGGAAATAAATATGTATAGGGGGGAAGTTACAATATAAACTTAAATAATACGAAAGGTAAAATAAAACACCTTTTTTAGACTATCCAAAATGAGAATTTGTAAAGAAGAAACTAGGATTCCATCTTATTGTTTATATCATTGCTAAAATCAACATGGCCTGATTATTCAGAATCTCTTGTAATGGAACCAAAGTTATCTATCAGATGAATACTTATGGGTAAGAATTCCCATAAATGATGTTGATTACTATGTCACATATTGAGATATTTAATATCACAAATAGTTTCATCAACTCTAATAGATCAAATAACTACAACCTTAGGTAGCACTTTTGATGGATTTTACTCATTGTTAACTAGATTTATTATTTCTTTGTGACAGAAGTTGAAAAGTGGAAATAGAAAATATTTAATAAATGAGAGTAAATATTATTTCAAAGGTGTTATGAAGTGTATTGCTTGAGGTTTTATAAGAGACAAGTATATATTGCTAGAAGAATAGAGATTGAAAGATAAAAGGTGTAGAAATAGACATCAACATATAACATTAAAAATTTCAAACACTTTTCCATGCTAGATATTGAAAAATATATAGTAGCAATCAATAGGAATTAGCCACTAAAGGGAAATAAAAACTGTGCATACAACATACATGGGGAAAATATTTTCTTTGTAGGTGTTGTATTGAAGTGGTTTGGGAGCTTATACATGGACCATGAGCATTATCTTACACCTTTTTTGGGCCCTCAGGGACTAGTTTTCATCCTTGAAAAATGTTCATGGGCCTAAGAACCATCCCTTAGGTGGTCTCCATGAGCACCACTAGGCCAACTATTCACCTTAGAGGCACTCGGAGGTGGTTTTGTACCATGGGCATAGTTTCTACTGTTACTAAGCCTTAAAAACCACTCATAGTCCCTAGGATGATAATGGTGTTTCTCCTTTGATGATGTCCAAGGCCCCAAAAAAAGCCATCCTTGTGGGGAAAAATTATCCTCACATTAACACCCATACAACATCCATATACTTATGGTTTATAATGATGGCAAATAGTTCTCCCCATCACATAATTGTGCAAAAATACCCAACATATATGCCATGTCAAACATGTCCTTGATATTAGCATATCATCCTACATTATCCATTACCTCATGGAGATAGAGGGTTCAACGACTGTCACTTGATATGGGTATTATAGTCCATCAAGAGGTCAAATATCGGGCTAACTGTATTAAGGACACCCCAAGGTCAACCAACACTAATGCAATTTATTATTTGTTGGGACATTGACCTATCAAAATGTCATAATATTGGGTAATAGACATTAGTAAGTAGGACACTTGTCACCAACAAGAAACCTTGATATTGGTAGAGCAATGATGTGGTGAGTGGATGTGGACCCAGGGATATCGCATGTCAATTGTGTGGTAGTTGATTTGACATGCTAATGTCTCATTATGATGTGGTGCTAATGTGGGTCTAGATGACTTGGCATACTAATGTGGCAAGTGATGTGGCATGTTGACATGGCAATGGAAGGTTGACTTCATACCGAGGTGATGTCTAGGTGGTAAGCATATAGCGACGATGTGGATGCTGGGCTTTTGGATGTGAATATATCAGCTAATTAGTACCAATGACACTCTTTAGCCTCTTCCCAAGGGCTGGGTGGCTTGATAGCCTGACCATAGGCCTTTCAAGATATCAGGTATTGAGATAATAGCGATTCAATCTACAAGATCATTGGTATGTTAGGTGTGGAGTATCGAGACAGTAAGTATGCATAGAGCATTAAGTGTCCTAGAGGGATAAAGGCTTAGTGATCCATCAAATGGATAAGGGAGATGATAGAAAGGTAACTGTGTTAATTGATGACCCATTGTCTGGTTATGTGAAGACCGAGCAAGCAATTTTTAAACTAATGTGGTATTTCCCAAGTGGACGATAGTGGATATAAAAGCTAAATTAATTGACTAGGTAAGCTACCTTGGAAGTTAATAGCCCATTTTATAATGGTGACATGTGGGTAAAGGGCTGCCACGTGTTTGACAAGAAGAAAATAAATATGTCTAGGAGAAAAGTTACAATATAAGCTTAAATAATACCAAAGGTCAAATAAAACACCCTTTTTTAGATTATCCAAAATGAGAATTTCTAGAGAAAAATCTAGGAACCCATCTTATTGTTTATATCACTGCTAAAATGAACATGGCGTGATTATTCAATATCTCTTGTAATGGAACCAAAGTTATGTATCACATGAATAGTTGTAGGTAAGAATTCCCATAAATGATCTTCATTACTATGTCACATATTGAAATCTTTAATTTCACAAATGGTTTCATCAACTCTAATAGATCAAATACTACTACTTTAGGTAGCACTTTTGATGGATTTTACTCATTGTTAACTAGATTTATTATTTCTTTGTGACTAAAGTTGAAAAGCGGAAATACAAAATATTTAATAAATGAGAATAAATATTATTTCAAGGATGTTATCAAATGTATTGTTTGAGGTTTTATATGAGACAAGTATATATTGCTAGAAGAATAGAGATAAGGAATAATTTCTAAATTTCTTATTTGAAATAAGGAAGAATATCTACTTTTAATTTTCTTAATAATTACTAAATTTTTTATTTGAAATAAGGAAAAATCTTTTTTTTTGAATAATTACTAAATTCCTTATTTGACATAAGTAAAAAAATAGAAAATTAGATTTTTCACTACATTCATATTGAACTTTTACATACAATTTCATTCCAAATACCAAATTTTTTCTTAAATAGAAAGTATACATGATTTTTTAAGATTTCAGATTTTTTATTTTTATCATTTCACAAATTCACAAGCACAATATTTGCATGAACGATTTTCTCTGATTTGTACAAGAACAAATCTTGAAATTTATAAGCAGCACAGGTTTTTGGTTTAAATTTTTCTCTTTTGGAAGTTTGAGAATGCATGCAAAATACAGATTTTTTCCTACTTCTAACTGTAAATTTGATTACCTTTGTGCACATTTTTAAAGAGTTTCTGCCATGTATTTTTAATATACTCTCTTTTTCTATTAACGAAAAATACTTTTACACAGAATTTGTCCATCCCAAGTACTTGCAATTTTCTTAGTTGACATATGTTGGTTTGATCGCTTTGTTGATCCATTAATTATCTGCTCAGACTTTGTTTAATCCTCAAACATTACAATACATATGCAAAGAAAAACATTTTCATCGGTTGCGAGTCTGTTGTCAGGACTCTTTCTTCAGTATCCAGGCCACTACAGGAACTTGTGAACACTTTCAGTCTACCTTAAGTTTTGAATTGTTCTTACTCGATTTCAAAGGCGAGATTTGGCCTCGAATTTATTACTAATGAATTCCCATACCCTAAGTATCCCCAAGCATTAGTATTAGTTGTATATTCAACACCATTTCTCTTCTGCCTCAATTTCTTATGCTTCACATTCTACTGATATCCTTCGACGACACACCTTATACACAACTGAACATCGGTTGTTTCCGCAACCTAAAACACGAAAACCCAACTCCGAAAACCACATAATTCACCCTCTCCCAGCCTTGGCTGGTGTCTTGAAATCTTCAAATTACTACACTTTTGTCTCACGCAGACTTGAATAATGATCGAGCTTTGAATTGTCAGGACTCTTTCTTCACTAGTGAGGCCACTCAAGAAATTTGTCGTGGATAGAACGCATGATTAGATACGGTGCCCACTGGAATCATAAAGGAATTTCCGCTATTGAGTTTGTCGAATTTACCAAAGTCCAAAAATGAACAGAATCCTAGCTATGCGAAGTTCCTGAAAACACTGATGAAAGGCATGGAATTGCCGAAAAAATGGGAGGGTACTAGCGGTTTTAAAAATTTTCATAGCCTCAGATATGGATTTCAAATCAGTCAGCTAGAGGGGGAAATCTCTGACGTCCTCTGGTACCATATGCCCGTCAACATCTTGCTTGAAGTGAAGAATCTCATAGCATAGCTAACGAACCTTCACCACAAGTACGAGTTGGAGTCAATGGATGAGAGCAAGATCAATGAAACAATCTTCAAACATGTGTCTAAGATTACGAATGATCCCACAATGAAACAATCTTCAAACATGTGTCTAAGCTTACGAATGATCCAACAACAAAATGTGATGATACTTCAACAAATGGGCGCAAATAATATGTTTGATGGCACTATTGTTGAGGTTCCTTGTAATTATGTTGGTTTGAGAATGTCTGATTTTTTAGTTGGGTTGGAAAAATATATTTGGAATTCGAAGCGAACTCTGCTCCAAAGTGAGGTGACCGTCGTTGGCTTGTATGGTATAGGAGGCCTCAGCAAAGCTACACTGGCAAGCATACTCTACCAACTCTTCACTCTCCTCTATTTAGGCTTTTTGGCAACGAATATCGTTCCTGTATTGTGCACGATCTCACGAGAACATACACTATGACACAACTTAATCAATACAGAAAACAAATAAAGAAAAATTACAAATTTTGTAATTTGGAATGAATATATAAATACTGCAACTATATTTTAACATCCACCTCAAATTTGTTTTGCATTTTTTCCCCTTTCCTCATACGGATTTGCATTCATTCTTTGTCTTCTCTAATGTTTTATTGAATGCAGGCATTTCCTTTTGTGAAAGGAAATTCAAAGAGCCATTAAGAACTTATTTCACTAGTTCATATGGTTTGATAGACAATACATGGAAACCTATATATAGTGTTTGCACCCATCCAGAATCAGAAATTTTTCGATGCATTTCATCCCAGCAAGAGGCGTTGGGATAAAGACATCAATGATGTTTTCGAAAACAATATCATTTTCATCACTGTGTCAGAGTCACCAAACCTGAAGGTAATTTTAGAGACGATGTGGGAGAAGATTTTCCTTAGGAAGAGACCTGAATTTTAGAATGTGGAGGAAGCACATAGAGAGTTACAGCAGCAACTGCTAAGACAAGTCAACTCTGGTGATATTAGATGATGTCTGGTCTCTAGAAAATTTGGAAAAATTGTTATTTGAAGGTGTAGGATATAAGACACTTGTGACCAGCCGAGATCGTTCTACCATCCCGAAAATGAATTCTACTCAACTTTATTAATTGCTATTGCTAGATACTGGTGATGCTTTGTCCCTCAGCTTTATGAAATGCCACTGCTGGATGATGGTGATGCGTTTGGGCTTTTGGACAGAAATCAATACCAAGCACGACTAAGATTTTTTATTTTGTTAAGAGTTTGCTAGATCTGAATGCGCCGAATGATGGTGATGCTCTGTCCCTTTTCTGTGTTTGGGCTTTTAGACAGAAATCAATTCCAGGCACGACTAACATTGATTCTTTTGTTAGGAGATTGTTAGATCTGAATGCGTCGATGTATCTAGAGTTTTACACAGTTAATCTTAGCCTGAAATACTGTAGAGAATTTGAAAATTTAGATAAGTCTATTTCTCCTTTTTCAAAATATGACTGAAGGTAAAATAATGATTTTCTCTTATCTACAAGATGCTGATATAAAACATAATGAAGTTTTTGTTAACTACAAATTTTTATTGGGTTGGCATAGGAAACTAAGGGAGTAATAAGCCTTGCTACAAAGTTATATTCTACGGGTGAACACACGGGAAAAGCGATGGAGGAAGAGGTTTGAGGTTTACAGTGTCAGTCCCCAATTTCAGTCTGGGGTTTTCTATGATGATTCCATATTCTCTTTTGAATTGTCCTCATACATGTTTAAAGGAGGTTCATTAGATATGTAGTGTGTTCCCAGCCAGTGTTGTTTTCATCCTACAGTAAAAGATTTCAACATAAAGGAGTTTGCCTGTGCCCTTCGAATAGGAGTTTGCATGTGTCCTTCGAATTGTTGGGTTGCTGAAATCTTCAACTGCAAGATGGAAAAAAACAAACATTTTCTAAGAACGCATGAAACCCTGTACAAAGTTTCAAAAGCGTACCAGGAGGCCACAAAAGAAATTATGGGATAGTAAAAGAAAACCCTTGGCTTTTCAATTAATCAAAAACAATGTGTCTTGAACTGAGAGACAATGTTAAAAATGAAACATCGGCCACCCCCCTTTCTTCCTTTAATTTAATTATAAAAATTAAAATTTTTTATGTTATAGATTGGTTGATGTAGAAGGAAATTAGTAGTCTAGGTTTAAAAGAGCTTTCAAACATCTATTGAAAACTTGGGAAGCTGGAACACATGGACATTTCTTTATGTGAGTCCCTGAAAAAGCTTCATGAGGAAATAGGGCAGCTAAAAATCTCGAGGAGCTTGACATGAGATACTGTTCTCCGTTGAGGAAGTTGCCTAAATCAGTTCGAGGGCTGAAACTTCTAAAGCATGTTATATGTGATGAAAAGATTGGGCAACAATGGAATCCTCTTAAGAGTTTTTCTGCTACTATGGATTTTAGAATTGAAATTATAGAAGCACACTTTAGCTTGGATTGGTTGCAAGCACACTTCAGTTTTCATTTGTTATAATGCTTTTCTAATATTTTTAAAAAAGTTTTTATTAATAAATTCAGTTTTCATTTGTTATAATGCTTTTCTAATATTTTTAAAAAAGTTTTTATTAATAAATTTAAATTTAACATGGATTTAAATTTGTTTTTATTATAAACAATGTTTATATGTATATATGCTTTATGTCAAAGAGAGAGTAAGTCTCGTTTTGGTAAGAAGAGATATAAAAATTAGTAAAAAATTAACTAAGAATAATAGATTTTATTCAATTGATTTGTTAGACTAATATAAAATAAATTTTTTATTTATAAAAAACATAACATATATTTATCAATTTGAAATAAATTTAAATAATAGTAATTTATATATAATATTTTAGAATATATAATTAGTTAAGATCATTGATGTGCTTCTGGAAATGAGCCATAAGTTTGTCGCGATTGTGAAAAATCTTTTTTGATATAACCCCACATATTCATCATGCAGATTTGTGCTGATATAAGAGAATAAATGCACCAGGATGTTCATGCTAAATAGGTAAGTAACATCGACTAAATAGGTAAGTAATATCGAATTCTTGTTGGATTTTCAAACTTTTCTTTCAGCAACAAATGCACCAGGATGTTCATGCTAAATAGGTAAGTATTATGGAATTCTTCTGGGATTTTCAAAATTTTCTTCAGCAACAGATTATCAAACTTTGCTTTTGTGCCCCTTCTAAATTTACATGAAGCAAGGATTGCATTCAAATTGCTCACAACCGGGTCCAAGTATTTGTCAATGACGTTCTCAAGATCTTCAAAAGTGTCTTTCCCAATCGATAGTGTTTTCCGAAGACGATGGTAAGTCTCTTCCCAAATGACAATGTTTTTATTGCTATCTTAAAAAAAATTACCCACATATTTTTTGATTTGGTTACTTTGTATTTAACATTGTCATAACCATTTTGGTTTCCTTGAATAAAAAAACAACAAAACCTTAATTTATTTTTAAAATCTCTCTCAATATTTTTTATTTTCATTTTATTTTTAAATTGACTACACAAATCCATTATATATATAGAAAGCACATTACAATAAACTAAAATATACTATTTTAGAATAAGAAAGAAATGTAATTATGTTAAAACCCTCAAACCTTCCACTAATATTTGAACTTGAAATTTCAAAAATATGTTATTTTTAATTTTAAAATTTCTTACCGTGATATGAAATGTGTGAGGTGTCTAATGAAACTCTAAAATTTATTTCAAATATTTATGTTTGATATTTACATGTCTTTCAGATAAAATTCTTATTCATTTAATAATTTTTTTTCCTCTTAAGATATTTCTAAATTCAACTATATTATTATTATGAAATTATGATTCACTTAAAATTTATTTTAAAATATGAAACAATTTCGTGAATTTAATTTCAATTTCTTGACTCATTATTAACGGTTTTTATATTAATTTTTAACTAATTATAGAATATCTTAATGTTGTGTTCTTTTTGTAAATTAATACTTTATATTACTAAAAAATGTTCATAGATGCATGGTTGTAGCATATATCCACGAGAGGATTTCTTTTTGTATTTATTAGGCTACCAAGGTCCAAAAGACTAGAAATTTCCTAAATAAATTTTGCTCCAAAAGTAGTCCATGTAACTAGATCTAGATTACAAAATCTCTTATTATTGGGCTATCCAAGCCATACATGATAGAGAACTAAAAAGTTACAGGAAAGAGAATCATTTGGACTTTGAAAATGAAATGGTAATTGGATCTCGGACACTTGATCGTAGAGGTGCAACAATGTTAGAGTTGCATTATATGTGTCCATCCACATGGGCAAGCCTTGCATCTAACCTATCCAGGGTGAAGTGTTGGTTCCTCAAAATTTTTTAAGTGTCTTCGAAGGAGCTAAAGACATTATACCTCTCAAACTATTTGTGCTTAAAAACCAACATCAATAGAGTTTTCATCCTCCAATGCAAGTTTCAACTAAGTTGAAATACTTCTTCTTTCATCCCCTAGTGTGACCAAGGTCTAAATCCAAGTAGATACCTCATTCATAATTTTATAATATGAGTGCGTTTCCTTTCCACCCCACCTTGGGTTTCAAGCTAGCAAATTTCTCTTCTTGTCTCATGTGGCACAACATTAAAACACGTAGTATGATCATCTTGCATAAAATGTGTCGTTCTATGCTAGACTTTTGAGATGTTTCCCTCACTCGGCCCGCAACATGTGTTGCCTAGGAAACATGAAGGAAATAAAGGGGTCACATCTATAGAAATTGCTATAACTTACATGACCTGTAAAGAAATAGGATAATATACCAACCACAACTTCATCAAGGCTTTTACACCACCGTAGAAATTCATCACTTAGACTCATTAAGCAAACCATGTTGCTTGAAGGGATGATCATCTCAACCCCCATTGAGGTAGATACCCCAACATTAAAACCCACATACCCCAATACAATTACCCAAAAACAAAGCAACAAGTTTGCTAGAGGGAACACTTTATAGTAAACTCTCTAAATTAGGATATACTAGGAGTGTAAAGAGATACCTAACTAGACTCAAATTTTTTCTCTGTGAACCCCTAGACCATCAAAGAAGTCAAGAAAAAACATTCCAATACCAAAATTTCTCAACACATACATCAAAGAACAAATTTGAGACAGCAAGAGAACAAACAAAAATGTTGCTGACAACCCTCCCAATCTATAGAAAATATTCCATTTCCCAATGACTCATGAAGTGTTGGCAACGTTTTGTATCAATTTATCATTACTAGATTCTACGTGTGGAATATTTTTATCTTGAAAAGTAGGTTTATCAATAATATAAGGAATTTGTGGGGGTGCAAGAGAAATATTTTTTATTGTGGTTCTGAAGACTGCTATAGAGATAATCATAGAGAATATTGTTGGATGGATGGTGCTAGCCTCTGTCTAGTGCTACCTTTTGTCTGGACTTGATTTCCATTAGCTTCTTGCTCTGGGTGAGCCAATTCTACACCCATTCCCATTGAACGTGTAAAGAAGAAGTTGTTCCCATTTATTGTAGACTCATTGCCCATCACATCTTGTCCAACGCCTTCTAACATTGAACTGGCCTGAGGTTGTTTTCCTTTTGAACCTTCATGTACAAAAATTACATCAATTATATCACCACTACAGTATAATGAAAACAAATGTGATCGAAAGAAGGAACAAACTTAATTTAAAAATGTATGTTTGCACTCAACAGGAACAAATGTAATTGAAAAAGGAATTTTTGCATTCAACAGTAACAAACTTCAAGGCCATATCTCCTATAGCCCCAAAAGTATGGTTGAAATATGGGGAGCTTGCAGTAACAACAGGAGATTAACAATTTTGTACAGGTGAAAGAGGAGACACCGTAGGAAAGGATCCTGACTTCATCTCATATGTGTGCTCAAATTTCACTTTAGATATTGTGCTTGCTAGACTTGAGGCCATTCTTTCTCAGAAAAAACATGAAAATGTAGTGACTATAACAAATATGCGTTATCATCAAACATTTTAGAGTAATTTGCAGTACTCCCTAGCCACTCCTAACAACACAAGAGCTTGAATTCATATTAAAGAAGACCCAGAATATTACCAAAACAAAATAATGGATAATTTATTAATCCAAAAAAATAATTCCCCTTAAAAAAAATATTAATTACAATAACATAAATGTTGGTGTAATGTCCCTTAATAATAAATAAAAAATAATATAATATTAAAATAAAAGAAATAATAAACAATAAATAAAAAACATAGTAATAGTAAATAAATAATAAATAATAGTAAAATAATAAATAAATAACACTAAAGCCCTAAATAAATATAAATAGAAATAAAACAAGAAAGCTACTCAGTAAAGCTATCAAAACGTAAAAACAAAAGAAATAAAACAAGAAAGCAATAAAGTTGCATGTGGACACATCGAGTGTGTGCATGTGGTTTCCCTTCCAATGTTTGCTCTATTTAATAGATGGTAAGGAATATGAGAGCCATTCGATCATCTATTCTCTTGGGAGAATAATGTTATGAGACAAAGCATCCCTGACAGTAGTACGTTGATTGAGAGCTCAAGGGTGGTCAATTGTAACAAGATTCTATGCAACTAAGCCTACTTTTGGGTGGAGAGTCGTCCCAAGACTTTGTTGCAGTTAGTAGAGGAATTCAACTAGCGTTCAACTAGGATTCCCTAGGTAAGTCGTTCAACTAGCGTTTCCCAGGTAAATTGTCTCTACTTGTATCTTTTAAAATTTAATGTTAATTAGTTGATAAATTATGTGTCGATTATAAATCACATGATTAATCTAATTAATTACATGTTTTTATTTAGGAGAGGTTACATATGGTATTAGAGAATAAGTTCAAACTCTAAAACCTATGAGCCAATCCACTTTTTTAGAATAATTTTAAATTTTAGCAAAAATAAATTAATTATAGTTTTATAGTTATATAATTGTGAACCTAATTTTAAATTCTAAATATACAATTCGTTGTTAGTTACATGACTGTGAAAACAACTTTTACTAATTGAATTTAAAATTCTAATATAAGAGTGGAGGATTATTATAAAGCAGGGAATTCTTCAATAGGAAAAACATTAAATATTAATTTTTAAATATAGATTATATTTTGCGTCATGTTCGCGACTACTTGAACCTATGTGTGTAATTAATCAAACTATTCCAATTTGAACCTTCCTACGTAATTGATTAAAAACATGCTATGTAATGAAATTGTATATTATATGCCAAAATATTGAAATATTAGTACCGAATGATGTAATATTTTAATGGGTAAAGTTGGAGGAGATAATATATCATATGAGTTGTGAACAACTTTCCGTGTGTCATCGGCAGTTTACAGGTATTGGCCCATACCATGCTCCTCTTCCCTACAATGTGTACCACTCGTTCCCTGATATATAGGGATTCCTTTATTAGCCCAATAAGGTTTGCTATTATAATTTTAGTACCAAAAATTATGTGAAACGGTCAATTAGTGCATGTCATAAACAAACTAAATAAAAAAATAGTAATAGTAAATAAATAATAAATAATAATAAATAACTAATACTAAAGCTCTAAATAAATATAAATAGAAATAAAACAAGAAAGCAGTAAAAATCAGTAAATCTATCAAAAAGTAAAAACAAAAGAAATAAAACAAGAAAGTAATAAAGTTGCAAGTGGATATATGGAGTGTGTGCATGTGGTTCCACTTCCAATGTTTTCTCTATTTAATAGATGGTGAGGAAGATGAAAGACATTCCATCATTCCATCATTCCATCATTGATTCTCTTGGGAGAATAGTGCTATGAGACAAAGGATCCCTCGCAGTAGTATGTTGATTGAGGGCTCAAGGGCGGCCAATTGTAGCAAGATTTTGTGCAACTGAGCCTACGGTTAGGTGGAGAGTCATCCCCAAGACTTTGTTGTAGTTAACAGAAGAATTAAACTAGCGTTCCCCAGGTAAGTTGTCTCTACTTGTATATTTTGAAATTTAATGTTAATTAGTTGATAAATTATATGTTGATTATAAATCATATGATTAATATAATTAATTACATGTTTTAATTTCGGGGCTGTTACAGTTGGCGACACTACGATCCCATAGCCTACGTCAACATCAATAGCCAACAACCCTAATTTTTCTTTTCCTCCGAGCTTAGCCTCCACACATTCGATTTCCACACCTACCTTAGACATGCGTGGAAGCCACATGTCCTCTTATGATTTAACCATATTTTACCTATTCCATTTTTAGTTTGCTCCTCAACCAAATTCTGCTTTGGTTGAACTAGACAATACACATAAACTGTAGGGTACCACATGGCCATAGATTAGATATGAGGACAATGAAGTTTATGCCACAAAACCTTCCAAACCTTTGAAATGATACCACCTGCATTTACATTTTATTCTACAGAGCTTCGAGGCAACACCCAAGGTGTTGAATTTCCACCTTAGAATTTTCCGATTGCCCTTTTATAATAAATATCAAGAAACTTTTATTTGTTAGGTGTTTATATTCTTCCCCACGACAGAGTATTAAAGCATAAAATGTGAGATCAACTATAAAAAGTGGGTCCAATTTTGTTGGAATTATACTTGTGTTTATGTTAAAAGTATATCTAACATGAGTTAGATTTCTCTCACCCTACCATGTTCTTATGTGCTTCTTTTTTCTATAGGAAAATTTAGCATGGGTTAGATTTCCTTCACCTTGCAATGGTGTTTTTAGCAACGTGTTTGTGTTTGTGCAAAAAAGAAATATAGCATGTGCTTGATTTATGTTGTGATATAATGTCGTGCTAGAATAAATTCTAGCATTTGCTAAAAATTTCACCTTGTGATATTCTTATTGATAATCCTTATGTTTGTGCTAAAATGAAACCTAGCTTGTGCTATATTTCTTCTAAACTGTGATGTTGTTATTGGAAATTTGGTTTTTTTTGCTAAAAATAGATTACCATGCGTTTTTCTTCACCTTGTAATGTTATTGTTGGCAATGAGTTTGTGTTTGTGATAGAATAAAATGTAGCAAGCACTAGAATTTTTTTAATCTGCAATACTGTTGTTGGCAATTTTTTTGTGTTTGTGCTAAAAGTAAATCTAGCATAGGTTAGATTTCTTTCACATTGCAATGTTTTTATTGGCAATTTCTTTTATATTTTTGACAAAGGAAAATGAAGCATGTGGTAGACTTCCTTTGGCCTATAATATTGTTGTTGACAATATGTGTGCTTTTGTTATAGAAGTAAATCTAACATGTGCTAGAATTATTTTAGCATGCAATGTTGTTATGCTCTTGTATTTGTGCTACAAGGAAATCTAGCACATTTTAGATTTATTGTACCTTGCAATATTGTTTTTGATAAGGTGTTTATATTTGTGATAGAATAAAATCTATCATGTGGAAAATTTATTTTGCCTTGAAATGTTGTTGATGACAATATAATTGTGGTTGTGCTAAAATTAAATCTAACATGTGTTGAATTTCTATAATCCTACAATTTTGTTATGTGCTTGTGTTTGTGCTAGAAGAAAACTCAACACATTCTAGATTTCTTCTGCCTTGGAGTGTTTTTGGAAACATGCTCGTGTTTATGTTATAAATAAGTCTAACAAGCACTAGATTTGTTTGAAGCTATAATGTTGTTATGTGTTTATTTGTGCTAAAGGGAATGTAGAATTCTTTAGATTTATTTCATCTTGTAATGTTGTTACTAGAAATGCACTTGTATTTATGATAGAATCAAATCTAGAATCTGTTAGATTTCTTTTGTTTGATAATGTTGTTGTTGACAATAGGCTTTTGTTTTTGCTAAAAGTAAATATAACACAGGCTATATTTTTCTCACCTTATGTTGTTCTTATGTGCTTGTGTTTGATTTGGAAGGGAATTTTAGCATACTAGATTTCTTTCACATTGCAATGTTGTGGTTGGAAATTTGGTTGTCCTTTCTAGAAGGAAATATGCTATAATTCTTTGACCTTGCAATGCTGTTATTGGAAATTTGCATGTGATTGTGTTAGAAGGAAATTTAGCACATGTTAGATTTTTTTTATTGCAATGTTGTTATTGGAAGTATGGTTTAGTTTATGCTAGAAGTAAATTTAGTGTGTGCTATATTTATTTATCCCTACAATTTTGTTATGTTATTATGTTTGTGCTAGAAGGAAATCTACAACAAGTTAGATTTATTTCATCCTGTCATGTGCTTGTGTTTATGTTAGAAGGAAAGCTAGCATGCACTGGATTTCCTTGCCCTATAATGTTGTTGTTAATGAGAGTGTCTCTCAAATTAATCACATCATTAGGATTTCGTTAATCCAAAAGACACTCTCATTTACAATATGGATCACAAAAGCCTAATATCTAACAATGTTGTTGTTGTCAACATGGTTGTGTTTGTGCTATAAGTATATCTAGCATGCACTAGAATTCTTTCACCGTACAATGTTTTTGTCTCCTTGTGTTTATACTAGAAGGAAGTCTTACAAACATTAGATTTCTTTCAGCTTGCAATGTTGTGATTGGAAATGTGCTTATCTTTGGGCTAGAAGGAAATCTTGCATGCACTATATCTATTTCGCAGTGCAATGTTATTGTTGGAAATATGGTTTTTTGTGCTATAAGAAATATAACATGTGTTATGTTTCCTTTAGCTTTCAATGTGCTTGTGTTTGTGATAGAAATTAATCTAGCACACATTAGACTTTTTTAGTCCTACAATGTTGTTATGTTCTTGTGTTTGTGCTAGAAGGAAATACAACATGCGTTAGATTTCTTTCAAAATCTAAATGTGCTTGTGTTTGCGTTGGAAGAAAGTTTAACACAAGTTATATTTCTTATGCTCTAAAATGTTGTCATTAGCAACATGCCTGTATTTGTGGTAGACATAAATCTAGCACTTGCTAGATTCCTCACTCTACAATGTTTCTATGTGCTTGAATTTGCGTTAAAAGGAATTCTAACACATGTTAGATTTTCTTTTACATTGCAATGTTTTTAATCTAGCACAAGTTAGGCTAATTTAGTCCTACAATGTTGTTATGTCCTTGCGTTTGTGCTAGAAGGAAATATAACATATGTTAGATTTCTTTCGAATTTAAATGTGCTTTTCTTTGTGTTGGAAGAAAATTTAACACAAGCTAGATTTATTATACTCTACAATGTTGTTGTTTGCAACACGTTTTTGTTTGTGGTAGACATAAATCTAGTGCTTGTTAGATTTCTCACTCTATAATGTTTCTATGTGCTTGAGTTTGCACTAAAAGGAAATCTAACACATGTTACATTTTCTTTTACATTGCAATGTTGTTAATATAGCATGTACTAGACTTATATAGTCCTAAAATGTTGTTATGTTCTTGTGTCTGTGCTAGAAGGAAATATAAAATGTGTTAGATTTATTTCAAATTTAAATGTGCTTATGTTTGTGTTGGAAGAAAATTTAACACAAGCCAGATTTATTATACTCCGGAATGCTATTGACAATGTGCTTGTATTTGTGGTGGATATAAGTATAACACTTTCTAGATTTCTCAGTCTACAATGTTTCTATATGCTACACTTTGCACTAGAAGGAAATCTAACACATGCTAGATTTTCTTTTACATTTCAATGTTGTTAATATAACACACATTAGACTTATTTAGTCATACAATGTTGTCATGTTCTTGTGTTTGTGCTAGAAGGAAATATAGCACGTGTTAGATTTCTTTCAAATTTAAATGTGCTTGTGCTTGTGTTGGAAGAAAATTTAACATAAGTCAGATTTCTTATATTCCACAAAGTTGTTGTTGGCAACATGCTTTTATTTATGGTAAACATAAATCTAACAATTGCTAGATTTCTTACTCTACAACGTTTCTATATGCTTGAATTTGTGCTGAAATGAAATCTAACACATGTTAGATTTTATTTTACATTGAAATGTTGTTAATCTAGCACACATTAGACTTATTTAGTCCTACAATGCTATTATGTTCTTGTGTTTGTGCTAGAAGGAAATATAGCATGTGTTAGATTTCTTTCAAATATAAATGTTCTTGTGTTTGTGTTGGAAGAAAATTTAACACAAGCTAGATTTATTATACTCTACAATGTTGTTGATGGCAATGTGTTTGTATTTGTGGTAGACATAAATCTACAGTTTCTAGATTTCTCATTCTAAATTGTTTCTATGTGCTTAAGTTTTCACTAAAAGGAAATCTAACACATGTTATATTTTCTTTTTCATTGCAATGTTGTTAATCTACCATGTGTTAGACTTATTTAGTCCTAAAATGTTGTTATGTTCTTGTGCTTGTGCTAGAAGGAAATATAACATGTGCTATATTAATTTCAAATTTAAATGTGCTGATATTTATGTTGGAAGAAAATTTAACACAAGATAGATTTCTCAGACTGTACAATGTTGTTGATGGCAACATGCATGTATTTGTGGTACACATTAATCTAGCACTTGATAGATTTCTCACTCTACAATGTTTCTATGTGCTCAAGTTTTCGCGAAAAGGAAATCTAACACATGGTAGATTTTATTTTACATCGTAATGTTGTTAATATAGCACACATTATACTTATTTATTCCTACAATGTTGTGATGTTCTTGTGTTTGTGCTAGAAGGAAATATAGCATGTGCTAGATTTATTTCAAATTTAAATGTGCTTGTGTTTGTGTTGGAAGAAAATTTCACATAAGCTAGATTTCTTATACTCTACAATGTTGTTGCTAGAAACATTTTTGTATTTGTGGTCGACCTAAATCTAGAACTTGCTAGATTTCTCACTCTACAATGTTTATATGTGTTTGATTTTGCGCTAAAAGTGTTAGATTTCTTTCAAATTTAAATGTGCTTGAGTTTGTGTTGGAAGAAAATTTAACAGAAGCTAGATTTCTTATACTCTACAATGTTGTTGTTGCTAACGTGTTTGTGTTTGTGGTGGACATAAATCTAGAACTTTCTAGATTTCTCACCCTACAATGTTTCTATGTTCTTGAATTTGCACTAAAAGAAATTCTAACACATGTTAGATTTTCTTTTACATTGAAATGTTGTTAATATAGCACACAATAGACTAATTTAGTCCTACAATGTCCTTATGTTCTTTTGTTTGTGCAAAAAGGAAATATAGCATGTGTTAGATTTCTTTCAAATTTAAATGTGCTTATGTTTGTGTTGGAAGAAAATTTAACACAAGCTAGATTTATTATACTCTACAATGTTGTTGTTGGTAAGGTGTTTGTATTTGTGGTAGACATAAATCTAGCACTTGCTAGATTTCTCACTCTATAATGTTTCTACGTGCTTGAGTTTGTGCTAAAATAAAATCTAACAGATATTACATTTTATTTTACATTGCAATGTTGTTAATATAACACGTATTAGACTTATTTAGTCCTAAAATGTTGTTATGTTCTTGTGTTGTGCTAGAAGGAAATATAATGTGCTTATCTTTTTGTTGGAAGAAAATTTAACAAAGCCAGATTTATTTTACTCTAAAATGTTATTTGAAATGTGCTTGTATTTGTGTTGGACATAAATCTAGCACTTGCTAGATTTCTCAATCTACAATGTTTCTATGTGCTTGACTTTGCGCTAGAAGGAAATCTAACACATGTCAGGTTTCCTTTTACATTGCAATGTTGTTAATATAGCACACATTAGACTTATTTAGTCCCACAATGTTGTTATGTTCTTGTGTTTGTGCTAGAAGGAAATATAGCATGTGTCAAATTTCTTTCAAACTTAAATTTGCTTGTGTTTGTGTTGGAAGAAAAATTTAACAGAAGCTAGATTTTTATATTCTACAATGTTGTTGTTGGAAACGTGCTCGTATTTATGGTAGACATAAATCTAAAAATTGCTAGATTTCTGAGACTAAAATGTTTCTATGTGCTTGAATTTGCACTAAAAGGAAATCTAACATATGTTAGATTTTGTTTTACAATGCAATGTTATTAATCTAGCACACATTAGACTTATTTCGTCGTGCAATGTTGTTATATTCTTATGTTTTTGCTAGAAGGAATTATAGCATGTGTTAGATTTCTTTCAAATTTAAATGTGCTTGTGTTTCTCTTGGAAGAAAATTTAACACAAGATAGATTTCTTATACTCTACAATGTTTTTGTTGGCAACGTGTTTGTATTTGTGGTAGACATAAATCTAGCACTTGCTAGATTTCTCAATCTACAACATTTCTATGTGCTTGAGTTTTCGCTAAAAGCAAATCTAACACATGTTAGATTTTCTTTTAAATTGCAATGTTTTTAATCTAGCATGTATTACACTTATTTAATCCTTAAATGTTGTTATGTTCTTGTGTTTCGGTTAGAAGGAAATATAACATGTGTTAGATTTATTTAAAATTTAAATGTGCTTGTGTTTGTGTTGGAAGAAAATTTAACACAAGCTATATTTCTTAGACTCTACAATGTTATTGTTGGCAAAGTTCTTTTATTTGTGGTATACATAAATATAGCACATGCTAGACTTCTCACTCTACAATGTTTCTATGTGCTCAAGTTTGCACTAAAAGGAAATCTAACACATGTTAGATTTTCTTTTACATCGCAATGTTGTTAATCTAGCACACATGAGACTTACTTAGTCCTACAATGTTGTTATGTTCTTGTGTTTGTGCTAGAAGGAAATATAGCATGTGTTATATTTCTTTCAAATTTAAATATGCTTGTGTTTGTGTTGGAAGAAAATTTAACACAAGCTAGATTTCCTATACTCTACAATGTTGTTGTTGGCAATGTTTTTGTATTTGTGGTCGACATAGATCTAGAACTTGCTAGATTTCTCACTCTACAATGTTTCTATGTGTTTGAATTTGCAATAAAAGTGTTAGATTTATTTCAAATTTATATTCTCTTGTGTTTGTGTCGGAAGATAATTTAACACAAGCTAGATTTATTATACTCTACAATGTTGTTATTGGTAACATGATTGTATTTCTGGTCGACATAAATCTACAACTTGCTAGATTTCTCGCTCTGCAATGTTTCTATGTGCTTGAATTTGCACTAAAAGTATTTCTAACACATGTTATATTTTCTTTTATATTGAAATGTTGTTAATCTAACACACAATAGACTAATTTAATCCTACAATGTTGTTATGTTCCTGTGTTTGTGCTAGAAGGAAATATAGCATGTGTTAGATTTCTTTCAAATTTAAATGTGCTTGTGTTTGTGTTAGAGGAAAATTTAACACAAGCTAGATTTATTGACTCAAGCTTATGGCTTGCAATACCCAAGATTTCCCAATAGGTGCATATAAAGTGCAATTCCAGTTTCTTAATGCATCTGCTATCGACTCTCCGCCTCGGATTTAACCAAGTCTGACTGCTCTAGTAGATATTTCTTTTTCAACAGCTGCAATTCTAACCATGACAGATGTCCCTCAACCCTTATGACAACATTCAAGGATAGCTTGGGTTAACTGACATTTCAACACTATTAAAGCTGTAATCAACACCCTCATCGCTCTTGTCGACGGTCGCATGTTGTATTGCTTCTCAACATCTTTGGGATGCACAAACTCAGACTTCAATAAGTACAAGAAACAAGCACACTGGATTTTCACGCACGCATTCAACCACTACTCGTTGTAGCCTAAACACCGTCGCTCCTCAGCCCACATTCAATACACATCAAGTGTTGACTCAAACATAATTCTATCCCCATAAATTAACAACAAACTGAATAGCCACACAAATATAAATTAACAACAGACGATGCATCCATTGAAGAATCGATCCAAATCATGCACTATCCACACAAAATAACACACAGTGATCTCCGCCTCTAACCAACACCGGAAGATATGCAGCCAGAATTAATAAACAGCGATATATATACCTATCATCTGCAGAACTTCAGAATTGTCAAGGGCGATTTCACACTTACACGTATTTGCTATGGGTTTAACGCCCTTCCCTGCATACGCAAACCAATCCAACGGTAAAAAATTTATGATTTAATTCTGATTTAAGTGGGCAGCATATACATCTGGCCTCTGTTCCAGAAAAGAACCACGTGCATAACCTCTGCCTCCAACCCGAGCCAGTCACGCATATCATCATCTACACGCCGATAAGTCATCACCCAGTCTTCTAACACGCTTATCATGTGCCCTCAACATAATTACACACAGGTTTCAAGTCAACCTTTAATGATTCCGCGGTTTGTATGCATTGATGATTTATAAAAACAAAGAAACAAAATGCTTATTACAACAGTGACTTTCGTGAAGCGATATTCAATAGGCGGACTTGCAGATATATCCGTGCTATATATATACCATAGTATGTTCTCTCTTCAATTGATATTGCGCTAGTTATGGGATGGCCCTTATTATAAACATAACTCGTATATGTATATGAGCTTAATTTACCATGGACACGTATATATGTATCGAATGCCCTTTTTATGCCAACAGCAGCATATCATTAACGAATCTTCAATCGTTGCATACAATAGAGATATGGCCGAGAGTTATAAACAGTTATACCTGATGCTCCAGCTGTTCTCGGTCCACCTACGACGGGTCTGATAGAGTGATAACCTCTGGAATACTGAATCCCTTTGTTTAAAAAGAAGTCTCTGCGCTGTGAAAAATGAGAGAAAGGGGAAGGTAGATTAATGGATGCTTCGGTCTGGTTCGATATAATGCCATCTTTGAGTTCTGTTCGCACAGCTGAAGAAGGACCTTTTCCATGCATCCCTACGGCATCTCGTGTATATATATCAATCACTCAGCTAAGGCTACAGGCAGAAATTGTATCAGCGCACAGGTTTAATGATTATAGATTGCCAGCTATATAGCACTGTCTCGTTGCTGCTTCCGGTATAATCACAATAGCTCATCCAATCAACGACAATAGTCTTGTATGCAGCATATGATGTGTCACCGGTTCCAACTTTTGCAGGCTGATGGATGTGCAGCTCTACCCTATAATCGAAGGCTCAAATATAATATCTGCTAACTGTACATCCGTGCCTTTCTACAGTTGGGCTGATGCAGATACAACTCAGACAACTTTCCATAATAACAAGTGATCACTCGCATTAATACGAATCATGCCAATCATAACAACCAGAGCATACGCATAATTGCTACATTAAGCCAAAAGGCAAACTAATTCAATGATCATTTTACAGCATGTGTGCATGAGGAAACAAATAAAACCCATATACAACATCGACTTCTGCCATCATGTACAGAACCATCTCAGAATTCCTTAAACACAAACACATCCATATCAATTGAATTCAAATACTTATATTTACATAAAACAAGCATTCATACAGAACTTGCTCTTCATGGCCAGATATGCAAATCTATGGCCCTTTTACAACTGCCTGAAGGCTCCCAAGGAGAACTTCCCACACTCACCCCTCACACTTACTCTCTAATTTTCTCACCAGACCCCTTCCTATTTAAAAATCATTAAATTAAATGCTCAATCCCTTAAAATCCTCAACAACCCCTAAATCTCTCAACATCCCTAAAGGATAGGATTTTATCCCTAAAATCCTTCATTTCATTAAATTTCCTCATATCCTTTTATTAATAAAAGGATATTTACATAAATCATCACCTTCTCCTATTTGATTCAAATTAATTAATAAAATATTAAAAATCATCACACCCCATATTTACAAATTAATATTATCACACCCCATATTTACAAATGGAGAAAAAGGTCTTGATGCTCCTGCATCAGACTCCCCATGTAAGAAAATTCATGACCACCTGGTCATAAGTTTGGATATCTCCTCCTGGATCCCAAATTTTATTTTGTAATCCTTCCATGCTTGTCCTTTGTTTCACTGTTGTTGTCATCTGCTGTTGTCTTCTAGGTTTCCATATTTTTGTTGTAGTGCTCCACCTACTCTGCTCTTGCAATCCTTCATTGTCATTATCTTGTTGTCGTTCCTTTTCTTTCTTTCGGCTGTCTTTCTCTGGGATGTTTTTATCATTATCCTCCTTATCAATTGAATTTATTTGTCCAGTATGTCCTCTGTTTGTTGATTGTTTCCATCCCTTGATTGCTGAGCTCTCATTCTTGCTTGCTCTTCACTTGTTTTGATCACCTTTTCTGCTGCTGCTACTATAAATGTCGCCTCACATGTTGCTCTAGCTTTCAATATGAATGTTGCGGCCTCCCAAACTTCCTTTCCCTCTGTAACATTCCTTTGCTCATCAACTGCAACTTCTTCCAAACCTGCAATCAGACACAAATCACTAGTTTTAAAATCACAGGACTTTACGGTCTTGTTTGATGCTTCAGTCATCAAATCTTCGAGCTACTTTGAATCATTCATATGATACAACTCCTCTAGCTCTTCATCACTTTCAAAAAGTAATGGTCCACTCTCTAGGTAACATATCGAAACTTCAACATCTTCCTTTTGCTGTAGCTCAACTGTTTCGAGCTTCTCTATCCTCTTCCTTGCATCTATAACTTGTTCAAGTTCCCTTAGTTCCTTTATCAACTGCAAATTTATGTGATGATTCCATTTCTCTTGTAGTCTCTACCATCTCAACTTCCTTCTTATGACATAACCACGCTTTTGGTCTTCCTTATTTCTCTGCAACATCTCCATTAACACCTCAAGCTGAACTGCTATCTCAGCCTTCTCCTTCTCATATTCCTCTTTGCTTAACTTTCTCTGTATGCCAATTTCCTTGGCATCCTTCTCCTTTTGTCCTATGCTGTGGTTTATTTCAGAACCTTTGTGACGAATGTCACTAGTCATCATCCTTTCCATCTCTATGAGTTCCTCACTCACTTTACTATGAGTTGTACTAAAGCCTCTTCAGTAGCAAGTCCTATCTTTCCACCACTTACCTCACCAAGCCCTCCTCACTCGGTCATTTGGCAAGCAATTGGTTCTCTATCTCCAGAACCTCCTTTGAGCACTTTTCTTTGCTCTTCCTGGCTTCAACTCAACTGCCTATTGACAACTGTCTTCCTTATCCAATCTCTAGTGGATTTCCTCAAGGTTCTGCCACACCTATGCTTTCACCAGTTTTCTGTTAGCAATTTTAAACATTTCTTCTATGGATTTTCCTTTTGGGAGTTGCAAAAATACTTCTTCTTTAATGCAAAGACTACAATCTTCAAATTCAAATAAACCCAGATCACCTTACCTTCAAGGTCTCAGTCTGATCTTGTCTTTTCGTTTTCCTGTACTTCATTTACCTTCAGAATCTCACCACTCGTGCAAATCTGCTACAACAATCTTTATGCTTCCTCTGTCAATCAGATTCTCTCCTGGCAACTTCAGCTATCAGCAACAATTTCCTCTTTGCTAAGCTTCTTCTTTGCTTCAACCATCAATTCTCATTCTATTTTTTTCAGTAAAATTCAAATGAAAATTAACCAAACACAATACCTGCATGATCTTTCATACAGAGCCAAGCTCTGATACCAAAATTGACGCAAGCTTATGGCTTGCAATACCCAGGATTTCCCAATACGGTGCATATAAAGTGCAGTTCCAGTTTATTAATGCATCTGCTATCGACTCTCTGCCTCGGATTTAACCAAGTCTGACTGCTGTAGTAGATGTTTCTTTTCCAACAACTGCAATTCTAACCATGAGAGATGTCCCTCAATCCTTATGACAGCATTCGAGGACAGCTTGGGTTAACCTCATTTCAAAACTATTAAATCTGTAATCAACACCCTCATCGCTCTTGTCGACGGTCGCCTCTTGTATTGCTTCTCAACATCTTTGGGATGCACAAACTCAGACTCCAATAAGTACAAGAAACAAGCACACTGGATTTTCACGCACGCATTCAACCACTACTCGTTGGAGCCTAAACATAGTCACTCCTCAGCCCGCATTGAATACACATCAAGTGTTGACTCAAACATAATTTTATCCCCATAAATTAACAACAGACTGCATAGCCACACAAATATAAATTAACAACAGACGATGCATCCATTGAGGAATCGATCCAAATCATGCACTATCCATACAAAATAACACACAGTGATCTCCGCCTCTAACCAACACCGGAAGATACGCAGCCAGAATTAATAAACAGTCATATATATACCTATCATCTGCGGAACTTCAGAATTGTCAAGGGCGATTTCACACTTACACGTATTTGCTATGGGTTTAACGCCCTTCCCTGCATACGTAAACCAATCCATCGGTAACAAATTTATGATTTAATTCTAATTTAAGTGCACAACATATACCTCTGGCCTCTGTTCCAGAAAAGAACCACGCGCATAACTTCTGCCTCCAACCCGAGCCAGTCACGCATATCATCATCTGCACACTGATAAGTTATCACCTGGTCTTCTAACATGCTTATCGTGCGCCCTCAACATAATTACACATAGGTTTCAAGTCAACCTTTAATGATTCCGCGGTTTGTATGCATTGATGATTTATAAAAACAAAGCAACAAAATTCTTATTACAACAGTGACTTTCGTGAAGCAATATTCAATAGGCGGACTTGCAGATATATCCGCGCTATATATATACCATAGTATATTCTCTCTTCAATTGATATTGCGCTGGTTATGGGATGGCCCTTATTATAAACATAACTCGTATATGTATATGAGCTTAATTTACCATGGACATGTATATATGTATCGAACGCCCTTTTTATGCCAACAACAGCATATCATTAACGAATCTTCAATGGCTGCATACAATAGAGATATGGCAGAGAGTTATAAACAGTTATACCTGATGCTCCAGCTGTTCTCGGTCCACCTACGACGGGTCTGATAGAGTGATAACCTCTGGAATACTGAATCCCTTTGTTTAAAAAGAAGTCTTTGCGCTGTGAAAAATGAGAGAAAGGGGAAGGTAGATTAATGCATGCTTCGGTCTGGTTCGATATAATGCCATCTTTGCGTTCTGTTCGCACAGCTGAAGAAGGACCTTTTCCACGCATCCCTACAGCATCTCGTGTATATATATCAATCGCTCAGCTAAGGTTACAGGCAGAAATTGTATCAGCTCACAGGTTCAATGATTATAGATTGCCAGCTATATAGCACTGTCTCATTGCTGCTTCCGGTATAATCACAATAGCTCATCCAATCAATGACAATACTCTTGTATGCAGCATATGATGTGTCGCCGTTTCCAACTTTCGCAGGCATATGGATGTGCAGCTCCGCCCTGTAATCGAAGGCTCAAATATAATATCCGCTGACTGTATATCCGCGCCTTTATGCAGTTGGGCCGATGCAGATACAACTCGGACAGCTTTCCATCATAACAATTGATCACTTGCATTAATATGAATCATGCCAATCATAACAACTAGAGCATATGCATAATTGCTACATTAAGCCAAAAGGAAATCTAATTCAATGATCATTCTATAGCATGTACGCATGAGGAAACAAATAAAACCCATATACAACATCGACTTCGACCATCATGTAAAGAACCATCTCAGAATTCCTTAAACACAAACACATCCATATCAATTGAATTCAAATACTCATATTTACATAAAACAAGCGTTCATACAGAACTTGCTCTTCATGGCCAGATATGCAAATCTATGGCCCTTTTACAACTGCCTAAAGGCTCCCAAGGAGAACTTCCCACACTCACCCCTCACACTTACTCTCTAATTTTCTCACCAAACCCCTTCTTATTTAAAAATCATTAAATTAAATGCTCAATCCCTTAAAATCCTCAACAACCCCTAAATCACTCAACATCCCTAAAGGATAGGTTTTTATCCCTAAAATCCTTCAATTCATTAAATTTCCTCATATCCTTTTATTAATAAAAGGATATTTACATAAATCCTCACCTTCTCCTATTTAATTCAAATTAATTAATAAAATATTAAAAATCATCACACCCCATATTTACAAATTAATATTATCACACCCCATATTTACAAATGGAGAGAAAGGTCTTGATGCTCCTGCATCAGACTCCCCATGTAAGAAAATTCATGACCACCTGGTCATAAGTCTGGATATCTCCTCCTGGATCCCAAATTTTATTTTGTAATCCTTCTGTGCTTGTCGATTGTTTCACTGTTGTTGTCATCTGTTGTTGTCTTCCAGGTTTCCATATTTTGTGTTGTAGTGCTCCACCTGCTCTCCTCTTGCAATCCTTCACTGTCATTCTCTTGTTGTCGTTCCTTTTCTTTCTTTCGGTTGTCTTTCACTGGGATGTTTTTATCATTATCCACCTTATCAATTCAATTTCTTTATCCAGTATGTCCTATGTTTGCTGATTGTTTCCATCCCTCGATTGCTGAGCTCTCGTTCTTGCTTGCTCTTCACTTGTTTTGATCACCTTTTTTGTTGTTGCTACTATAAATGTCGCCTCACAGGTTTCTCTAGCTTTCAATATGAATGTTGCAGCCTCCCGAACTTCCTTTCCCTCTGCAAAATTCCTTTGCTCATCACCTGCAACTTCTTCCAAACCTGCAATCACACACAAATCATTAGTTTTAAAATCACAAGACCTTACGGTCTTGTTTGATGCTTCAGTCATCAAATCTTCGGGCTGCTTTGAATCATTCATATGATTCAACTCCTCTAGCTCTTCATCACTTTCAAAAAGTAATGGTCCATTCTCTAGGTAACATATCGAAACTTCAACATCTTCCTTTTGTTGTAGCTCAACTGTTTCGAGCTTCTCTATCCTCTTCCTCGCATCTATAACTTGTTCAAGTTCCCTTAGTTCCTTTATCAACTGCAAATTTACGTGATGATTCCATTTCTCTTGTAGTCTCTACCATCTCAACTTCTCTCTTATGACATAACCAAGCTTTTGGTCTTCCTTATTTCTCTGCAACATCTCCATTAACACCGCAAGCTAAACTGCTATCTCAGCCTTCTCCCTCTCATATTCCTCTTTGCTTAACTTTCTCTGTATGCCAATTGCCTTGGCATCCTTCTCCTTTTGTCCTCTCTTGTGGTTTATTTCAAAACCTTTATGACGACTGTCACTAGTCATCATCCTCCCCATCTCTATGAGTTCCTCACTCACTTTACTATGAGTTGTACTAAAGCCTCTTCAGCAACAAGTCCTATCTTGCCGCCACTTACCTCACCAAGCCCTCCTCACTCGGTCTTTTGGCAAGCAATTGGTTCCCTATCTCTAGAACCTCCTTTGAGCACTTTTCTTTGCTCTTCCTGGCTTCAACTCATCTGCCTATTCACAACTGTCTTCCTTATCCAATCTCTATTGGATTTCCTCAAGGTTCTGCCACACCTATGCTTTCACCAGTTTTCTGTTAGAAATTTTAAACATGTCTTCTATGGATTTTCCTTTTGGGAGTTGCAAAAATACTTCTTCTTTAATGCAAAGACTACAATCTTCAAATTCAAATAAACCCAGATCACCTTACCTTCAAGATCTCAGTCTGATCTTGCCTTTTCGTTTTCCTGTACTTCATTTACCTTCAGAATCTCACCACTCGTGCAAATCTGTTACAACAATCTTTATGCTTCCTCTGTCAATCATATTTAAAATCTAATTCTCTCCTGGCAACTTCAGCTATCAACAACAATTCCCTCTTTGCTAATCTTCTTCTTTGCTGCAACCATCAATTCTCATTCCATTTCTTGTCAGTAAAATTCAAATGAAAATTAATGAAACACAATACCTGCATGATCTTTCATACAGAGCCAAGCTCTGATACCAAAATTGATGCAAGCTTATGGCTTGCAATAACCAGGATTTCCCAATACGGTGCATATAAAGTGCAGTTCCAGTTTCTTAATGCATCTGCTATCGACTCTCTGCCTCGGATTTAACCAAGTCTGACTGCTATAGTAGATATTTCTTTTCCAACAGCTGCAATTCTAACCATGACAGATGTCCCTCAACCCTTATGACAACATTCGAGGATAGCTTGGGTTACCTGCATTTCAACACTATTAAAGCTGTAATCAACACCCTCATCGCTCTTGTCGATGGTCGCCTGTTGTATTGCTTCTCAACATCTTTGGGATGCACAAACTCAGACTTCAATAAGTAGATGAAACAAGCACACTGGATTTTCACGCACGCATTCAACCACTACTCGTTGGAGCCTAAACACAGTCGCTCCTCAGCCCGCATTCAATACACATCAAGTGTTGACTCAAACATAATTCTATCCCCATAAATTAACAACAGACTGCATAGCCATGCAAATATAAATTAACAACAGACGATGCATCCATTGAGGAATCGATCCAAATCATGCACTATCCATACAAAATAACACACAGTGATCTCCGCCTCTTACCAACACTCGAAGATACGCAGCCAGAATTAGTAAACAGTCATATATATACCAAACATCTTCGGAACTTCAGAATTTTCAAGGGCTATTTCACACTTACACGTATTTTCTATGGGTTTAACGCCCTTCCCTGCATACGCAAACCAATCCACCGATAAAAAATTTATGATTTAATTCTAATTTAAGTGGACAACATATACCTCTGGCCTCTGTTCCAGAAAAGAACCAAGTGCATAACCTCTGCCTCCAACCCGAGCCAGTCACGCATATCATCATCTGCACACTGATAAGTCATCACCCGGTCTTCTAACATGCTTATCGTGCGCCCTCAACATAATTACACACAGGTTTCAAGTCAACCTTTAATGATTCTGCGGTTTGTATGCATTGATGATTTATAAAAACAAAGCAACAAAATGCTTATTACAACTGTGACTTTCGTGAAGCGATATTCAATAGGTGGACTTGCAGATATATCCGCGCTATATATATACCATAGTACATTCTCTCTTCAATTGATATTGCGCTGGTTACGGGATGGCCCTTATTATAAACATAACTCGTATATGTATATGAGCTTAATTTACCATGGACACGTATATATGTATCGAACGCCCTTTTTATGTCAACAGCAGCATATCATTAATGAATCTTCAATGGCTGCATACAATATAGATATGTCCGAGAGTTATAAACAGTTATACCTGATGCTCCAGCTATTCTCGGTCCACCTACAATGGGTCTAATAGAGTGATAACCTCTGGAATACTGAATCCCTTTGTTTAAAAAGAACTCTCTGCGGTGTGAAAAATGAGAGAAAGGGGAAGGTAGATTAATGGATGCTTCGGTGTGGTTCGATATAATGCCATCTTTGCGTTTTGTTCGCACAGTTGAAGAAGGACCTTTTCCGCGCATCCCTACGACATCTCGTGTATATATATCAATCGCTCAGCTAAGGTTACAGGCGGAAATTGTATCAGCGCACAGGTTCAATGATTATAGATTGCCAGCTATATAGCACTGTCTCATTGCTGCTTCCAGTATAATCACAATAGCTCATCCAATCAACGACGATACTCTTGTATGCAGCATATGATGTGTCGCCGGTTTCAACTTTCGCAGGCCGATGGATGTGTAGCTCCGCCCTGTAATCGAAGGCTCAAATATAATATCCGCTGACTGTATATCCGCGCCTTTATGCAGTTGGGCCGATGCAGATACAACTCGGACAGCTTTCCATCATAACAATTGATCACTTGAATTAATACGAATCATGCCAATCATAACAACTAGAGCATATGCATAATTGATACATTAAGCCAAAAGGAAAACTAATTCAATGATCATTCTACAGCATGTACGCATGAGGAAACAAATAAAACCCATATACAACATCGGCTTCTCCCATCATGTACAAAACCATCTCAAAATTCCTTAAACACAAACACATCCATCTCAATTGAATTCAAATATTCATATTTACATAAAACAAGCATTCATACAAAACTTGCTCTTCATGGCCAGATATGCAAATCTATGGCCCTTTTACAACTTCCTGAAGGCTTCCAAGGAGAACTTCCCACACTCACCCCTCACACTTACTCTCTAATTCTCTCACCAAACCCCTTCCTATTTAGAAATCATTAAATTAAATGCTCAATCGCTTAAAATCCTCAACAACCCCTAAATCTCTCAACATCCCTAAAGGATAGGTTTTTATTCCTAAAATCCTTCAATTCATTAAATTTCCTCATATCCTTTTATTAATAAAAGGATATTTACATAAATCCTCACCTTGTCCTATTTAATTAAAATTAATTAATAAAATATTAAAATTCATCACACCCCATATTTACAAATGGAGAAAAAGGTCTTGATGCTCTTGCATCGTTTATTATACTCTACAATGTTGTTGTTGGCAATGTGTTGCTATTTGTCGCAGACGTAAATCTAGCACTTGCTAGATTTCTCACTCTACATTGTTTCTATGTGCTTGAGTTTTCACTAAAAGGAAATCTAACACATGTTAGATTTTATTTTACATTGCAATGTTATTAATCTAGCACGTATTAGACTTATTTAGTCTTAAATTTTTGTTATGTTCCTATGTTTTTGCTAGAAGAAAATATAACATGGGTGATATTTCTTTCAAATTTAAATGTGCTTATGTTTGTGTTGGAAAAAGATTTGACACAAGCCAGATTTATTATACTGTAGAATGTTATTGGGAATGTGCTTGTATTTTTGGTGGACATAAATCTAGCACTTTCTAGATTTCTCAATCTACAATGTTTCTAAGTGCTTGACTTTGCGCTAGAAGAAAATCTAACACATGCTAGATTTTCTTTTACATTCCAATATTGTTAATATTGCACACATTAGACTTATTTAGTACTACAATGTTGTTATGTTCTTGTGCTTTTTTCTAGAAGGAAATATAGCATGTGTTAGATCTCTTTCAAATTTAAATGTGCTTATGTTTGTGTTGGAAGAAAATTTAATAGAAGACGGATTTATTATATTCTACAATGTTGTTGTTGACAACGTGCTTGTATTTATAGTAGATATAAATCTATCAATTTGTTAGATTTCTCACTCTACAATGTTTCTATGTGCTTGAATTTGCACTAAAAGGAAATCTAACACATGTTAGATTTTATTTTACATTGCAATTTTGTTAATCTAGCATACATTAGACATATTTAGTCCTATAATATTGTTATGTTCTTGTGTTTGTGCTAGAAGGAAATATAGCATGTGTTTAAATTTAAATGTGCGTGTTTTAGTGTTGGAATAAAATCTAATACAAGCTAGATTTCTTATACTCTACAATGTTTTTGTTGGAAACATACTTGTATTTGTGGTAGACATAAATCTAGCACTTGCTAGATATCTCACTCTACAATGATTCTATGTGCTTGAGTTTGTGCTAAAAGGAAATCTAACACATGTTAGATTTTATTTTACATTGCAATGTTGTTAATCTAGCACACATTAGACTTATTTAGTCTTATAATGTTGTTATGTTCTTGTGTTTGTGATAGAAGGAAATATAGCATGTCTTAGATTTCTTTCAAATTTCAATGTGCTTGTGTTTATGTTGGAAGAAAATTTAACACAAGCTAGATTTCTTATACTCTACAATGTTGTTGTTGGCAACATGCTTGTATTTGTGGTACACATAAATCTAGCACTTGCTAGATTTCTCACTCTACAATGTTTCTATGTGCTCGAGTTTGCTCTAAAAGGAAATCTAACACATGTGATATTTTTCTTTTACATCACAATGTTGTTAATCTAGCACACATTCGACTTATTTAGTCCTACAATGTTGTTATGTTTTTGTGTTTGTGTTTGAAGGAAATATAACATGTGTTATATTTCTTTCAAATTAAAATGTTCTTGTGTTTGTGTTGGAGGAAAATGTAATGCAATCTAGAATTCTTATACTCTACAATGTTGTTGTTGGTAACTTGATTGTATTTGTAGTAAACATAAATCTAACCCTTGCTAGATTTCTCACTCTATGATGTTTCTATGTGCTTGAGTTTGTGCTAAAAGGAAATCTAACACATGTTAGATTTTATTTTAGATTGCAATGTTGTTAATCTAGCACACATTAGACTTATTTAGTCCTACAATGTTGTTATGTTCTTGTGTTTGTGCTAGAAGGAAATATAGCATGTGTTATATTTCTTTCAAATTTAAATGTGTTTGAGTTTGCACTAAAAGGAAATCTAACACATTTTAGATTTTCTTTTATATTAGAATGTGGTTATTGCTAACATATTTTTGTTTGGGATAAAAGGAAATATAGCTTGTGTTAGATATTTTTTCATTTAATGTTGTCATTAGAAATATTTATATGTTTGTGTTAGATATAAATATAATGTAGACTAAATTTTTCTCACCCTACAATGTTGTTATGTGATTATGTTGGCATTAGAAGGAAATATAGTATGCATTATATTTCTTTCACCTTGTAATGTTGTTACTTGCAACGTTCATTCTTGGCAATATGTTTGTGGATTTGTTCCAGAAGGAAATCTAGTGTGTTATATTTTTTCAGAATGTGATATTATTTTTGAAAATATAGTTATTTGTGCCAAAAGGAAATCAAATGCCTTGCATTGTTTTTATTTTGTAGTGTGCTTCTGTCTATGCTAGAAGAAAATTTAGAATGCACTAGATTTCTTTTTTTCTTGTTGTGTTGTTGTTGACAATATACTTGTGTTTGTGATAAAAGTAGATCTACCACATACTAGATTTCTGACACCTTGCAATGTTGTTTTGTGCTTGTGTTTGTGATAGAATGAGATATACCATGCATTAGATTCTTTCACCTTATAGTGTTATTATTTGCAATATGTTTTTGTTTGTGCTAGAATAAAATCTTGTGGGTGCTAGATTCCTTTTGCCTTAAAATGATGTTATTGGTAGTATTCTATCTAGAAGTAAATCCAACATGTATTAGGTTTCTTTAGCCATAAAATATTGCTATTTACTTATGTTTGTTCTATAAGTAAATATAGTACGTGCTAGATTTTATTTTACCTTGTTGTAATGTTATTGTTGACAACATATTGTGTTTGTGCTAGAATTAAATCTTCACATGTTGGATTTCTTTCACCTACCAATGTTGATATGAGTTTTTTTTTTTTTTTTTTTTTTTTTTTATTAGAAGGATATGTGGCATGCTTAAATTTCTTTCCCCTTCCAATGTTTTTATTGGCAATGTGCTCATGTCTATACTAGAAATAAATCTAGCATGTGCTACATTTACTTTTCTTTGCAATTTTGTCATTGGAAACATGTTTGTATTTTTGTTAAAAGTAATTCGAGCACATGTTAGATTTATTTCACCCTACAATGTTTTTATGTGTTTGTTTTTATGCTAAAATGAAATTTAACGTGTCATATATTTATTTCACCTTGCAATGTTTTTACTAGCAATGTGTTTATGTTTGTGATACACGGTAATAGAGAATGCTTTTTTCACAATGCAATGTACATGCTTATGTTTATACAATATCCCATTCTTAGACCATATACTCCATATGAAGGGCCTTCTAATCATTTGAGGGTTTAACATTTTTTATATTGTAACAATAATCTATGTAGGTATGGGCTAAAACCTCATTGTCTCTAAAAGGAGAGGTCAAATATCATAAGCATGGAGATGTCACAGGAAATATTATTATTGCAATTTTATTGACACTGTGTTTATGCTTCTGCTCTAAGGAAATTTAGCATGCACTAGATTTGCTTTATAATGCAATGTTGTCGTTGGAAATCTTCTTGTATGAGATAGAATAGAGTCTTGCATGAGTTACGTTTCTTTGCCTTGCAATATTTTTAATGACAATGAGTTTGTGTTTGTGCTATAAGGAAATCTAGCTTGTGCTAGATTTATTTTGGTTTGCAATGTTTTTATTGGAAATATGAATGTGTCCATGCTAAAAATAATTCTAGCATATGCTAGATTTATTTCACCTTACAATTTTTTTATTTGCAATATCCATGCATTTGTGATATAAATAAATCTACGATGCAAATATTTCTTTCGCTTTGCAAGATTCTTGTTGGCAATATGCTTGTGTTCCTATTAAAAGTAATTCTATCACTTTCTATATTTATTTCGCCTTGCAAAGTTTCTATGTGTTTGTCTTTGTGCTAAACGAAGATCTAGAAGAAAATTTAATGATCACCATAGTTAATGTTCTTTCTTTGTGTTTTTATTTTATTTTTTCTAAATAAATCTAAGTATATACATGACAATGAGAGATAAATTTTGTGTATATATGTTGTTGTAGCCTCTACAATTGTTTTACTTTATTGACAATGTAATGTCTTTCGGAGATGTGCTTATGCTCATGGTAGAAGGAAACCTAGTAGATGTTTGCTTTCCTATATTTACGATTAAAAAAACATAATAAATTATTTAGGGGTGCCCTTTATCTAACCTTGATTAGCTATTATTGTGAGCTATACACTTGTTATTGTTCTTGTCCATTTTTTTAGACATATAATGGTGCGAGTAGTTATAGTATTTATAAATTCATATTTTCTTCAATAATTCAAAACTATGATTGTAAATTTTTACTTTATTTTCAGAAAGCATGGACTATAAAGCTAGTGAGAATTCGAAGGAAGCATCCAAGGAAAAAGGAAGTTCAAGAAACATGATACCAATTCTTTAAATGGTATGAAAATTTTAAAAATAGTTTATACTTTGTTACAATCGTTAGACATTGTGTTAATAACTAGTTGTTGATTAATAAAACCCATGGAAATAGCCTTAGGACTCAGGTTTTAATGAGGACAACCCACACTAACATGGGTATTTTTTTCCAAGCAATTTTAGCTAGGTGATAACTTTTGGTGTCATATAGTAAACTTGCATAACATATGTACTCATTTATTATTGTTCGTGTAAATGGAAATTGTGTATTATAAGGTTGTTTAATAATATTTGGTATTTCATGTCTTCCATATTTCTTTTTCTAGGAACTGTGGAATCTGGTGTGCGTGAAATTTGAAGTAAAATAGTGAACAGAAAAATAAAGATAAGTGATATACAAAGAATGACTCCTTCAACTAGTATGGTGGTTATATATTTTATGTAATCTTTTATAAATGGTTGGATTAGCTTGTTTATTTTCCTAGCAATTTTACCTAGGTGATAGCTTTTGGTGTCATATAGTAAACTTGCATAATGTATGTACTCATTTATTATTGTGCATGTAAATGGAAATCATGTATTATAAGGTTGTTTAATAATATTTGGTACTTTATGTTTTCCATATTTTATTCTAGAAACTGTGGAATCTGGTGTGCCTGAAATTCGAGGTAAAGTAGTGAAGAAGAAAAACAACAAGTGATATACAAACGATGCCTCCTTCAACTGGTATGGTGGTTTTATATTTCATGTACAGTCTCTTAAATATGGTTATGTTAGGTGGTTTTTCAATATTTAAAAGAACATTATGTGACAATATTTGAAATTATAATTTCATTTTGATTGATGCAAATATTTTTTTGTTGTTATTTGCAGAATTGCTTGGCCCAAAAGCAAATGAAATGTTACAAGCATCACTATAGGAAAAGAAAAGTTAGTCAACCATAACACCTTCTGCTTCTACTTTTGAAACGATCAAAAAATACAATACATCTAATAAATATGAGTTTGTGCAAGATTGGTACATCCAAATAGAAGTTTCCATGATATGTTTCATGATATGTATCTATTTGGATCCATAGATGGAAAAGAACTAAATATATTAGGAATAATAATTAATTTCTATTCTTACAATGAAAATGACATTGACTTTCCAGTGGACATGATTAAAGAAAATGAGGTAAAATTAATTTCATGTCAAGTGGAGTATACAAATTTTATACCAGATTTGATTAAGCTTCATGTACCAATTCAACAAATATGATAAAGAATTCAATTTTCAAGTTGGATAACTATGAGAGCTTCTCTAAATCTAGACTAAATAGTTGCGCAGATCTTTTAAAATGCATTGCCACTATTATGAGATATCATTATGTAAGAAGTAAAAAAACGTCATTTGTACTTCTTCATTTACAACAAAAAGGTAAACTTCTTGATAAAATACCAGATGATAAACTTCATTCTCAAGAGAAGAGTATATTTATTTGATTTGGAGGAGAACATAACAGAAAGTGATTTCAAGCCTACTACAAAATTTCAAAAAACTAGGAAATTTGAATCTAAGACAACCAAACTTGCAAATCAATGCGATGAGATTCATGAAGCCTTCAAGCGTTGCTATCTATTTTCAAAATCCTTCAGTAGAGAAGTGGTTGTTGAAAGATGTACATAAGCCCCCAAAGTGTTTAAATTAAGATCAGAACATGATTTAAATGTTCAATTATAAGTGAAATCATTCCTAGAAAAATTTCAAATATCATTACCCAATGCTCTTCTGATTCCATTTGACATCAATGAGTCTGATCCATTGGTCAACTCTATCAAAATTATAAATGAGACATATCTAAATTCTAAGAATGTCAATTTTTGGATAGTTGATGGTCAACACACCATTCAGGCAGTGAAAGAAATTTTAACAAATCCTAAATATAATGTATCTAGAGAAGTGAAAAAAATATAAAAAATGTAATGCTCGATTATTGCATCCATCAATTCGACCTAATGAGGTGATCCACATTTGTTGTCAATTAAATTATGCAAATAAGGTATTCTAGAAAACTCCATTTATTGATTGTGTGCGCTCTGCAAGACATTTCTTAATTGCAAATGACAAAGTAAAGAAAAGGGGGATTGGATGTTCTAAGATAGCTGAAGACAAGGTATGTAATTTTAATTATTTTTATATTTAACATTTTATTATTGTATCTCTTTCTATTGTAGATAAATGACTGAAGCTGATAATATAAGTCATATTTTCTCAAATTTATAATGAATTACCATTAGTTTATAACACCTTCTTTAGTTTCATTTTTACATTGAATTCTTATTAGTTAATATTTATTATTTTATCAGGTTAATGATGAAATGTTGTGTTATTTCTTCGACTATCCAATTACAGATTTTTATGATAAAAAAATTCTCTTATATCTCGACGAACCTATTTGGGATAAATGGGACACTGTAGCTATTAGATAGAACCATTCTGTTTTCTATTCCACTTAATCATCCAACAAATGCCATAAAATGAAAATATTATCATTCTAAACTGAACTCCAACAGAAAAATATTGGATATAATGGTTACATATTGTCAAATTCATGATAAGAACTTGAATGAGATCACGCTTACCAGATTCAACATTCTTGAGCATTATGAAATTAATGTTATCATATTTTCAATTTTTTGCAACATGGTGGATGGGTCTACTTATGTCAAAGGAACACGTAAGACAAAGATAGAGTCCCTTTCTCAGCAAGTATGTGGAGTCCTTGACACAATAATAAATGGATCAACAAGTGTTCAATAGGTTGACAACAATTTTGAATTTTTTTGTCATTTTGGGGGCCTTGATATTTTGTCAACACTTTTGCACTCTTTTGCATGTCAGTTTCAACCAGTTTTACATATTGTCCTTGTTGTTCTGGACACATTGGCTTTGAAAAAAGAACAATTCCACAAGGGATATTATATTGATTTTTTTCGATTTCTTATCCAAAAAAATGAGCTAAATGACTTTACTATAGTTCTCTTAGTAGAAAATTGGTTTTGTAATGATGTACGCCAGTCTTTGGAAATTTCCATAAAGAACTCCATGTTCAACTATAAAGTTACTAGTGGCATTTATGAATATAGGTCCCAAAATAATTATAGTTATGATATAGTTCTTACTATACATATCTATACTTTAGAATTAAAAACTTTTGAGGCTATAAAATACTCTGACAAATTTGAAGACACATTTGATGAAAATGAGAGAGATTATGATTTTTGGATGGATTTATTGGAAAAGCACCAACAATGTAGTGATGTGGGGACAAATTTAATCAAGGCCTTTGTACATATGTAAGAATAATTTCACGTGTTGTGAAAATAAAGTCACAAAGGACAATCATGTTAAATAATTACAAATCTTTTCAACTATCAAATAGAGGATACATTAACTTCTTGGAAAATTCAGGTACTACAATTTTGTTATTGTTTTTCTTATAATACTTTGGATACCATTTTGTTAATATTTCTTAATTTTCAAAGTGTTTATTAAAATGACTAATGATGGAGATTCTAAAACAGAGAATGATGAAAGTGGGAAGCAAAAAAAAATCAATATAGTGCTTATGATATTGAAAATGTAAAGAGATGGAAATAGGAGGAAAAGGAGGAGAGGAAGAAGTTATCACCGAGTACATAATTTTTTTTGTTTTTTCTGTTGATAATTTTTCAATTTATTTAATTTCCATATTCATAACTTTTTTGGATGACTATTATAGGGAACTACGAGATGAATGAAATTAATCAAGACAATGACCATGGAATTATGGAGATAAAAATGGGTAGTAATCATTGTAACTATATCTTTATTTATTTTATTACTATTATAATTTGTTATGTTTATTATCATGAATCATATAATTTCATATGTTGATTATAGTTGGAAATAAAGAAAATGAAGATAATGACCAAGGGACTATCCCACAAAACTACAATCAAGACCAAAATATTATATGGACGATATAGATGATTATTTTTGTGTATAGTTGTTTAATGAATTTTGTTCATTGTCACAATTTATAAAAAAAATGTTATGTTTATTATAGTGACAAGCAAGCAGAACCAAAACATTGATCAAATTAATGTTAAACAAAACATTAATCAAGAGCAAAATATAACATCAGGTACTTATAATTTGTACATATGTTTTCCTTATTATTTAATGATTTTATTCATTTTCACAATTCAAAATATTTTATATGTTTAATTTTGAGACAAATAAAGGTAACAAAGATGATGATGAGGTGAAACATTACAAATATGAAGGTAATTTCATAGCATATACTTATAATTGGTCTTCTTGTTTATCTTATTATTCTTCAAAATATAATGCTTGTAACTACCATAATGTTGTATATTTTTATTATAGGAACAAATAAAAAGGATAAAATTAACAACCACAATAATGTTAAAGGTGTGTGTGTCTGTATGTGTGTGTTTCTTTTTAAAGGTTACATTACTAATGTTTTTCTTTGTATTGGTATTTGATTGAAGGTTTAATAAGAAGTACTATATCTATTTGATTGATGGTTTAATATGTTTACTCTAGGTTCTATCAAGATTGTTGGGTTGTGTTATATTCTTTCCACATAGTTAACAGGGGGTTTGAGGGGTACCCGTAACCCCACTTTATGGGGTCCAGGGCAGCGCCCTAGAAAATTTTGGTTTTTGACCCTATGTTAGGTTGGGTGGACCAACCTATGGTTTTGTGCATGATTTTCGCACATGTTTTTTGGACGCGATGGTTTTTCGGTCCATGGTTTTTGACGCGATGGTTTTTCGGTCCATGGTATTTGATGCTTCGGCATGTATAAATATGTATTGTAACATTGAAAGGAATATAATGAAAAATCAAGCTGGTAGTCTCGGTTTTGAGATCCAGTGGGAAATCTCTGTGTATATGTGTTTTATGTGTTATGCTCTCGCATTTTAATTTTTTTCCCGTGATTCAGAATTCGTATGCAGGTAATTTCTGTACGGGGTTAAAACCTACATTTGGTATCAAAGCTATTTTGGCTTCAAGGGGA